>VWYI01039980.1:13613-68187 GCA_013399455.1 Anthoscopus minutus | reverse complement strand
ATGTTCCCTGCTGGCAGCCGACCCGGGCGGCCGATCCAGCCCGGGCAGAGCAGGACGCCGCCCTCGCCTCTCACCGCCCACCCGGCCCCGGCTTCCCCCGCCCGCCGCCGCCGCCCTCACCCGGCGCCGGAGGTCCCTGCCCTCGCTCGGATCGCGCTGCGCCGGGAGCCGCGGCTTTGCCCGGGGGCGGCGGGATGTTGTGCCGGGAGGCGGCGGGATGTTGTGCCGGGATGCCGTGCCCGCCCCCCCGGCGCGCCCGTCCCCGCAGCCCGTCCCAGCGGGGAGCAGCGCGGGGGGGCCGGGCCCCAGGGGCTGCCAGGCCTGGAGGTGGCTGGCATAGGGCACCATTCCCCAAAACACCGAGTGCGGGCTGGCTCAGGCTGACGGTGCCGGGAAGAAGGACCTGGCTGGGACACCGCAGCAAGCGCGGAGGGACGCACCTGCCGAGGGTCCCTGTCTCCCGTGGCCCTCACAGCGCACAGAGCTGTCCCGCTGCAAACTGATGTCGCGGGGAAGAGCAGGTCCCGGTGCCCCAAAAACAATAGGGAAAGCAGCTCTTACCTGGTGCCTTGCTGACTTTCTTTTCTTTCCCCTTTTTTGGCTGCAGTTCCTCAAACTGCACCAACAAAATGACACAGGACATCCTCCCACTCCTGCCCGACGCAAGCAGCGAGCGTGTGACAAAAAGTTGGCGCCTGGATGTAGCCATATGTGACCCTTTTTGGCTCCGAGCCTTGTTACGTCTCGCTGGGAGAGGCAGTGGTGAAGCTGCACACCTCTGTCAAGGCTGCTGGACTCTGGGAGATGCCTTCATGCAGGGGTTTGGAAAAATCCAACCTTGGCCTGAAATCAGCAGTCTTTGCTATTTTCCACTTAAAATGGTGCTCTTTGAAGAATGCTGCACGTTCTCTATCTTAAATTAGACTGTGTTTCAGTGGACATACAAAATTAACATATTCAGGCATACTCTACCACATTATACCAAACTGGCTTTGAAAGCTTTTTAAAATATGTAGACATTTTGAGTACAGCATAAGATTTGTTAATTGTTTTTTGTTTTTTAATTGTACCAAAAGGACTCTAGACTATCTATTTTGAAATCACTTTAAGCCATTTTGAAAATCACACTACAATCTATATATATATGTACATACATATATATATGTGAGACTTCATCCAGCCATTTCCCTAGATCCAGTCAGAGCCATGAAATGAAAAGGGAATCTGCACAGAGGTTTTCCATTTACACTCAGAAACTTTCCATTTATATTTTGAGAACTGGACAAATGCAGACAAAGGTGGGTGTTGTACTTGTGTTTTTCAGTGCTTACCTACAAACCATGTAAAGCTTTTTATCATATTTATTTATGATAACAAATAAATAAAAATAGAGGATTATAATTTTATTCCATTTTGAAAATGAGGTTGTCTTTCATGAACCTAAAATCCCTTGGTTTTACTTCTTACATATTTCTGGCATGACCTAGAATACTTAGGACCTATTTTTAACATTATTTAAGCCATGTTGTTAAAGTAATCCCATTTACAATGGAAACTTTCAACACCAAATAACTCAGGTGATGGCTCAGAATTGTTTGATTATGTTGCATTTTTATTAGATCTTTCCAAATGTCCTCTTAAAGTACAAGAGCTGTAATTTGGAGTATTGCCAGTACTCCCTCTAAAATATTTTTCTTAAAATATAATTTGCTGCATCTCCTTTAATGATTAGTCTCTTTGCAATTTATTTCATTATTTGGGTAGATGGCTTAATTTCTCAAAAAAACCTCTTATGACTACTATTTTTAGCTTAATGACAAAAATAACTGGTAGGTGTCTTTCCTCTTCTGGGTTATAAGGAAGATTTATTCAGAAAGATGATCCTGCCGTTATTTGCCTACAAAGCTAGTATTTGTACAATAGATTTACATTCAGCAGCTCCTTTTCCCATCAGAAGCTGAAATTTAATGCGCTGATCACCTTCAGGGCTTTATTAGTGTGAGAACACACGAGCTAAGGAGAATACACAGGTACTAGTGCCAAAGTCCTATCCTGCACTTTGCTTGGTGCATGAATGCCTTCACATCCTTCTAGCCCACCTGCATGTCTTCTGAGGGAAAATCCAACCTGTGAATTCCTTCAGGCTGAGGCAGTGGTGGGAGTTCTGAGGCAGCAGGAGATGCTCCTCACCTCTGCTGATGCAGCTGGCATGTGCTGTGTGCAGGTGGGATTTCATGAGTGGAGTTTGGAGTGGAGCACTTCAGACGCCTGCTCTGAATCAGAACCAGCACGAATGCCTGGAGGAAGCACTGATGCCTTTGAGTGAGAAGATTACTCCATGACAACGAGTTCTTCAGGGATGTGCGTGTTCCCAGTGTGGCACTGAGAGAAAAATCCTTTCTGCAAAGGAGTGAATCAGATACCTTAGTGGTGTTCAGTAGTGGAAAGCTGATTTGAAGCAGTTGGGATCAATTTATTTTCTGCTGTGGGCATGCCTTCCCTACTTAGAGCCACAACTGGGCTTCTCTTCCATTTCTTTACTATAAACTGCTATTTCTTTATTTTATTTTCTACTTTCTTGTAGCAAAACCAACGTCACTTGAAAAAGAGATTTAGTATTTCTAAGTCTTGCTGAGAAACTTTTCATGTTGTAGCCCTGTGCAGTTTCTATATTTTAAATATCTGGAGGATTAGGAAAAAAATCCTAGTGTACTTTAATAATATTAATGCCAAACCCGTCTCTCTTTATATCATATTGTCCATTTTGCTAGGAGTTTCAGATTTCCAAAGACACTTCTAATGAAATCAACTGCTGTCACAACAAACAAACCAGTCAGGAGAATACTGTAGATGACTGTTTTTGAATTTCAGTTGTGAAATGTATGAAGATTATGGTTTACTGTGGTGCCTAGGAGACAGGGAGCAAAGTTAGTGGCCCAGATCCATGCTAGTCCTGTGACCATATACCATGTTCCACTTGGGATCTAAAATTTTAAAGATAAACAGGACATAAAGATGAAACAAAAACAAAATTCAGACTTTTATGACTATTTTGCTTTCTGCATCAGGCACTGGTGGTACAGCCAGGAGAGGAAGGGGTTTACAGCTGCAGGAGCACCATCCTTCTCTGTAGGCTACCTCACTGGATGGGCCATGTAGAAAACTTCCTGCCAGTGGCCCTTCCCTGGGGATTGAGCTTTGCTGAGTTGGGTTTTCATAGGATCTGTGCAGCCATGGTACTGGATGTAGCAATGTATCAGAGGCTGAGGCTGCTTTTTCAAGCTGGAGGCAGAATCTTGCCACAGTAAAGGCTTCTGAACTCTCCCTTCTGCCAGAGCACTGATTTTAGAAAGCTGACATTTTGGACTCCTTAAAAGTGTCAACTTAAGAGGTGCAAAATAAATGATTATTCCTTGGGGGGGGGAAAAAAGCCAAAACAAACTCTTAGATAAATAAGATGACAAAGCTAAAGAGAAGAGATTTTATCTGAAGGTAAAATACATTTTTCCAGAAGTGGAAGTTATGTGCAAACAAGGGAGCCTACATGGATCCTAAACCTAAACAAATTGGGCTTAAAAATATTGAGTTTGTATAACAACTTGCTAAAGGCAAGTATAAAAGTTATTCATAAAACCTTAGACCACAAGAACTAGGAAGTTCTGTAGAGCTGAGAGATTATCAAGGAATAGGAGTATCACAGAAAAGGACATGAAAGAGTTGCTAATGTAAGTCTTTCTTTGCAGTGTCTCTACCAAAGAGCTTGGAGACATTCATATCCATCCACTTTCTTTACAAAACTAAAATCTGCAGAGTTATCTTATACTGAATGGTTGGAAGGAGGAAATCAGCTTGCCAGAGTCACCTGGAAGTATCTTCAGAGGTCAGGCATTGAACAACTGTCCCACTAAGTTTGAGGTAAATTTGTCATTCAAATACATTTTGAACTCTGCCAAACAGACAGGTACAAAATCCTGAATGGGACCCAGAGGGTATTTGCATTTGAGACAACCCACTTAAATATAAAATTAAAAATAGTATCACTTGGCATATAAACAACTGAACTACTACCATCCTGGCCTGTATCAGTAATAGTGGCCAGCAGCAACAGGGCAGTGATTGTCCCCCTGTCCTCAGCACTGGTGAGGCCACACCTCAAATTCTATATTCAGTTTTGGGCCCCTCACTACAAGAAGGACACGGAGATGCTGGAGCATATCCAGAGAAGGACAATGGAGCTGTTAAAGATCTGGAACACAAGTCCTGTGAGGAGCAGCTGAGGGAGCTGGAGTTGTTTAGCCTGGAGAAAAGGAGGCTCTAGGGGGTGACCTTATCTACAACTACCTGAAAGGAGGGTGTAGCCAGGTGGAGTTTGATCTGTTCTCTCAGGTTACAAGCAGTAGGATGAGACAAAATGGTCTCAAGGTGCACCAGGGAGATTTAGATTGGATATAAGGAAAACTTCCTTCACCAAAAGGGTTGCTCAGCATTGGAAGAAGCTGCCCAGGGAAGTGTCTGTGTCCCCATTCCTTGCAGGTGTTAAAATGACTTGTAGATGTGGTGCTCAGGGACACGGTTTAGTGGTGCACTTGGCAGGGCTCGGTTAATGGCTGACTTCATGATCTCAAAGGTCTTCTCCAACCTCAATGATTCTGTGATCCAATTGTATGATTCTACTGTATCATTCTTGTGAGGAAGCTGTACCTCTTCCCATCTCCTGGAGGCTCCATCAAGCTCCTTCATATGTAAATGATCCACTTTTATACAGACTTTTAAATTTCATTTATACTTCTGTCTCGGTCTTTCTTTATAAGGAGGCTCAACTATCTTGAGATTAAAAGGATCAATAACTACCTAAAGGCTCATCACAGGATATTAAAGAAAGTCACCCAGAATCAACTTCTATCTCACAAAACAAGAAAAGAGTTACTGAATTAAATCCTTAGGCAGTGTGTCTGAAACAAATAAAAAGAAGTAATTGTTCTATGCCACACATAATTAAATGACACTTTGCCCACATGATCAGAGAATAAAGTAGAAACAAAAATCATAAAAGGGTAAAAAAGTGCAAATTATGGAAGAAATATCAGGTGCAATTAAACACAAAAATTGAGATTCCCAGTTCTTTAGATATATAAGGCCTCTAATAAATCTCTAAAAATAACAAGGCTTACAATAGGGTACAGAAACAGAAAAGCAAGTGCATCATCTGTGTCTCAGCTTCTTGGTTTCATACCTGTGGTCTTTTCTTGAGGAAATCTCAGACCCTGGAGACATTCAGAAATCTTCTCAGAGAGAAGGTTAATTGGGAAAAGTGCAGGCTATGAATACTAGCTTTTTTATTTACTTCTTTACCAGTATTTTCATTAAAATACCTGCTGCATGGGCACTGCATGGAGCCCTCCCTAGTTAGCATAGCACAATTACTCTAAATGAGAGCACTTTGTCTTGTTACCATCATACCCTCACATTGATCAAAAGCAGGACAGGGCCTCCAACATGCTGGCCTCCAGCAACTAGCCTCTGAATCAGCACAGAGCAAGAGTGAACTCCACAGAAGTTGAAAGCAACTGCAAAGCAAAAACCAAGCTTCTTATTCATGAGATTGATTACATACTTGCATCCAAATACATGGAAACTTCCACAAGCAGACATCCTGTCGGCTGTGATACAGCATCAAGAATCATGTCTGGCTGGGACCTCAAACAGAACTGACAGCTCTAAATGCACTTTGAGTTAAAGCACTCTAAGGAGAAGGGAGGAGATTACATTGCCCAGAGGATCTGCAGATGAAATTTGTGTTTATATCAGAATGACAAAGCCAGGGAACAGGGAACAGGGCTGCTTTTTAGCCCAGAGTTGGCCCTGAGAGGTTGCATGTGAGATGTGCCTTGCAGATATCCAGTTCCTGCTTCCTGCCCCTCCTCATGTCCAGGCTCACATATGAATTCATAAAAGCCTTAGAGGATTTAAATAGCCTGGTTACAAAATTGTATTGAAACATATATACTGATGCAAATGGTACAGCTTGTTGGCACTGCATGAATCATGCCAGGCCTAGAAAGAGTCTACATTAATTCCAAGTGTGCTGCATTTCCATTTCCAAACTGTTCTCTTTTCATATTCATATTGTGTATTGCCTTCATATAGATTATTTTCTTTTTTTGTTTTCTTTTGCATCTGTTAATGCTTTTGCCAAGTCTCTGTATACATAGCTAATTTCCAACGCTTCCCTCATCTTGTTCTGTATTTGATCTCCAGTGCTTCGAAAGAAATATTTACAATGGCAATCAGAAATTGAGATGAAGAAAGAAGCATCACTTGAAATAGTTGTTACAAACAAATCCCTATTATAAACAAAATCAAAGGGACAAGGAAAGGGTTTTTCCCATTATAAAGTTGTTTTTTTGCATCCCAGATACACACACAGTGGATTGGTGTCCTACCATTTTGGTCATCCTCACTTCTTTTGTATGAAAAACTTGTGCTGCCCTTTGAAGGCTGTTTCTGGCTTCCAAGGGAAAGCGAGCTGCTCCCGTCACTGCCATGGGGAACACAGGGACATAGGCAGGCTCACCAACAGCACACACACCATGCCACTGACAGCAGTCTGATCTTCAAAGGATGGAGAAGAAGGAAGCCCAGTCTGGCTGGTGACACTGCCACTGGGCAGGCTTCTCACTGAGATGGCTGATGTGATGCATGACCATGTTCAGGAGATACATTTGAGAGCGGCTGTAAAATACCTGCCGTTAGGAATCTGCATTTACAAAGTTAGACATAACTTTGGTGAATCCGGTGCCTGTGGGGATTAATGGGCAAGACTTGCAGCTCTGTGTGCTGCAGCAGCTGGCACAAAGTCACAACACTGTTGCTTGATGTTCGCTTCTAAAAAGCACTTGTAACAAATACAGTTGTTCAGAAATCCCTGGAATAGCCTGCTGGATGAAAAGTTCATTAAAAGTCACATTCAATTAACAAATGACTGTCATAGCCAGATGTGTATATCCTGAGGTAGAGTTTAATATATGTCAGACACAGACAAGATGACAGGATAAATGATGATTAATGCTTAGCTGACAATTTCACAAAGCATCAAACTAAGCAAAGGAATGCCTCAGAAATCAACAGCCTAATTTACATAGTGTCAACTAACTTGGGTAAAAATATGAAAAAAGGAAAAATAGATTATATTAAAAAAAAAAGGAGAAATGCAATGTGCTTGCAGTCATTCCCCATTCTATATTTCTGTTTCACCTAGCTGGGGAGGAAACATTTCCTTTTTAGGTCAATAATTAGACAAAGATTTCATTTGAAGTAATGAACCAAAGCAACAGAGCTGTAAGTGCATTCCCCAAAAGAAAAAAAAGGCAAGATAGGGTGTCAAATGTGACTGACTGGGCTTTCTTAAGAGAAGCAGCATCACAGAGTTGCTCAGAAGACCCAAAGTGGAGGTGTTCATGAGCCTTTCCAAAGCTTTGTGAAACATCCTGCAGGCCTGACACATATTATTGTGCTGTTACAACAGAAAGACAGGCAGCTGAGAGATTCATTATAGGAATGTACTGGCAACAACACTGAGTTTAGGATTTCTTCTGCTTGCTTCACAGATGGTCACTTTTAGCTCCATGAAAAAGTGCATCATCTCCCACAAATGGCTGTAGGCTCAGGCTGGATCCAGGAGCAGCAAATGGAGCATAGGGTGGGCCACAGGCACTAGTGAATATTGCCAGAGGGTTATCATGAAAGCATGGCTTCCACCAAGCTCTGCTCCACTGCAACCATCAACAAGTGCTTAAGTGTGTGGGTCAAGACCTGGGCTGACTTGGCAGAACTGTGTGTCACCAGCTGGAGTGCCTTCAGACATGGTCTTTTGCTGGGGTAATATCCAGTTTATGCATTGGCATTTAAAGGGAAGACACTAACTCCTTTTGTCACACAGCTCCAAGTTCCTAGTGCAGCTGAAGTCCTAGTGAAGTGTAGAAAGGCTGCCAGGCCATTACCTGTCTCCTAATACTTTAAAACTGAGTTTTAAAGCAAGAGGCACAGAAAAGGTACAATGCAGGCAATGGAAAATTGCTGTCTGCTTGCTTTATAGCAGTGAGGAAAACAATGAAAATTGCTCTTGTTTTGTGAAATAGTTTCTTAAAAGTCTCTGGTGTTCATGGTTTTGTCTTGTCTACTCAGTGACCCCTGAAGCTCTGGTGACAGAAATTACTTAGAAAGTCATTTCAATAGGAAGATTCAAGAAGTTCCTGATCTCTGGGGTATTGAATTCTGGGCCAAATGCACCAGTTTTTTATATATTTATCTTTATATTAATTTATTCCGCTATTGGAAAGGTACATGGAAGTTAGAAGACATTTATTTGAGTGGCTGTCTGCAAGGTGCTTCTTTACAACTAAGATTAGTTCAGCCTCTCAGAGCCGTTAATACTGACTGCTGCAGTAATGTCAAAATTTGTATGAGTTCCTGGGCCAAATATTTTCACTTTTTCTGAGCTATCTGTCCTCTGCACACCATAGCAGCTAGACAAAAGGATCCTTTGGGATAGGGATATGAACCAGTCCCAGGCAGAAATATTGAGAAATTGTGCTACCAGAAGCAGTCTTGTCAGATGTCCAGAATAAACTGTAGTTCCTGGAGGAAAGTGCTAAAAAAAATAAAGAAAAAAGAAAAAAAAGAAATATAGTTGAATATAAAGAATAATCTCCAGTTTTCACAGTCTACAAGGGCCAGGCTCACAGTATTCCTCTCTATCATGTTGCTTATGTCATGCATACATGGGCTGCAGTGCCATCTCTGAGGTCTTCTCATGCTCTTTATAATGTACTTGGTACTTCTGCAAGTGTTTTACAATATTATAGTCTCGATTTTTACTCTTTTTTGTTTGTTTGGGTTTTTTTATGTAAAGCAAGTAACAACTTCTCTTTAATCTACAAATTCCTGGCTCTGGGAATTGGTTTAGGAGAACTGCTCTTTTCAGATGGCAGTCCCAGCTAAACACATGGTGTGTTAAGGTACCCAGCTTACTTTGGTCATCTCATAAAAGCCAGGTTGTTCCTCAGACTTTTGTTAAGTAGAGAGCACTCTTTAGTAAGCAGCATGTGAAGGAGCTGGGGCTTTTTAAAGGACATAAACAGGACTCTCAGTGGCTGCAACAGCTGGAAGAGCAAACAAGCACCAAGATGCATCAATGAAAAATGAATAACAGACCAGTAGACAGACATAAGAGAAACAGCATTGGGGAGAATTATCTGCATCACAAGGTGATTGGAGAAGTGATATTACAGACATGCAAGCACATCACTATCTAGTAATCTAGTGTTAGTTGTCATTTAAATTTAGTATCTGAGTAATCTGGACTAAAAAGTTCCAGATATAAAAGATACTAAATGCAAGTAATTTGGACTAAAAGAAATCAGATAATAGAGCAGACTTGAATCTTAGTTTCCACTTCAGATATGGATCATTATGTCAAGAATGATGCAAGAAGTAATAAGCTTGCATTGTGTCTTCCAGGGAGGTACTGATTTCATGACTGGCTGAGAGAAACTCCAGGGACAGAATAGTAGATACTGAAAAGCAGAAAAAATCAGGACATTTTGTCTTAAAATAAAAAAGACAAGAGAAGATGTTTCATGAAAAGCTTCTCAGAATAATCAAAATGAATCAGCTCTTTGGAGTGCATCAAGTTAGCTTTACAAAACAGATTGTTTCTATGTATTCACTACTCAGGAACCTTCAGTGATTCAATGAATTAATTTCTTTCAGGAAGTTTCTCAGAAGTGCCTCACCAGCATTACTGGAGAATTAATCTTTATAATTCAGTTGTCAAGCAGTGTGACTTATCACCTATAGTCTAATTCTTGCTCCCTCATTAAATGGTCTGTGTTTCAAAAATACATTTTCCCCTAAAAAAAAATCATCACCTAGTCATAAAATTAATTTCAAATTTAAGCAGCCTTGAAGATCAAAGTTCTTAAATTTGTGTTTATTAGTCTCAGGAACTGAACAGGTCTAGGGCATAGACAATGGATTTGAAGATACAAGCTGACCCTCTTAAATAACCTTGTATAACATTATCCAGGTTTTTGTAAGATGGGAGTATTAATAAATCAGAAAATCTCTAAGATCTTTAAGAGAATGATGGATTTGGATGTCCAAAATATCATACCAGGTAATGAGACTGTAGAGAAGGAGATTAAGGATGGAAATACCTGAGATTTGAGCAGTTTTGACATAGGCAGTTTGAGCAAGAATCTGTCTGACAGAAAAACCATCACTGAAGGGTTTGGGGAGAGAGATAAAGTTTCAGAAAGCAGACCTGAAATATGTCTCCCCTGGTGGTAATTAAAATGTGAACGGTCCAACTAAAACTACCAAAACAGTTGCAAGAAAAAATCACATTCAAATAAAAGTTGAATGTGATCACCTGGTGCCAATTAGAAATTTTGTCCTTATCCAGAGCCACTGAACAGGCCTATCTGCAATTCATTAATATATTATTGTGCCATGCAAGAGCAGCACCTCTGTTTGTAAGCTCTCCATGATAGTGAGTGAGAACAGCTGCAATGATTCACACAAAAGTTCGATGACTACTAGAAATGGTGCACATGATCTTTCTGTGCCTCAAACTTAAAATCAATTTCCCTCCTGCCACAAAAGTTGAGCCAGTAAAGGGCTTGGTTACCATGGAATGCAAAATTTTCAAATCATCACTATGTAGGGGACACACAGACTGAAGGTTTTTTCCACTTTCATAATCCCTGAGAGACACGTTTCCTCTAATTGTCCACTAGAAAATATTATTTCCTCTTCAGATTTATAGACATACCATGGGATCGTTTATAATGTGCAGGAGATAGCTGGTCTCCTACACCAAGAAATCAAATTATTTGAGGGCTGTTACTTAAAAGTTCATTTGCTATACTGTTTAGAGTTTATGCAATATTTACTCACTTGAATATGCTTTTAAATTTAATAGAGCTGCTGCAATAATTAAGTCTTCACATAGAGGACAGACATTGTGGTTCTTGCTACATGGAAAGTACAAAATATTGACTTATATATTTTTTCTGTTTTGGTTTCATGCAAGAGAACCGAGAATTTCCTCTGCTATGCTACAGATGTGAAATACACAGCAAAAAGATATTTCCTAAACAGAAAACCTGACCTTTTTTTTCAGTTTGTGTGTGTACGTGGGGTGGTTTGGGTTTTTTTTAGTTTAGTTAATTTAAAACAATACAATTTGATCATGAGAGATGATCATAATAATGTCTGGGATCAGAATGTGAAAATAACAAAAGGAAGAAATACTTTTCATTGAAACACTGAAACACAGTGGAAAAAAAAACATTTTCCAAACTTTAGTTTTAATTAGCACCCATTAAAGTACAGCCCCACATCCAAAGCAAAAGTATGACATCTTACTCCAAAAAACCTAAATGCTGATGGCAAGATATAACCTCCATAGTGGTTTTCTCCATTTCAAGGAGCTTCTAAGGATGTTTAAATGTGAATGAATCTCTTAATTATTTTGCTTTAAAGCATTAACTTAAGGATAACCAGGTAATGCGACAGATATCAGTAGCAAAAAGTAACATAACATGGTACCAAACATAAACAGTTTGAAGGTGAAACTACCTTCAACTTGGTTGCTCCAATGCACATTTTTGCTGTAGGCAGTTCTCCAAATTCATCACATTCTTATTTCATCTAGGTTTTCTTTCTCTCCTAGATCACACATTGCAAATTGAGGAGGCGTCGCTACATTAAAACTCCCTTCCACAAAATCCCCATGAGGTGGTCACAGACATGCCAGTGTAGGAGTACAATGGATCTATCGTTTGCTCCTTTTTTTCCGTTCCCTGGAGCATGAAAGTTTCTGGGCCTGATCTTTTTACTTTCCTGCAGTCATCTTTAAAAACCCCACTTTTTCTGCTAATGGCATATCAAGTCTTGGCATGAAAATGACAGAGTGATCCACAAAATGGTGCCAGCCTCACCAGCTTGACTATGTGTTGTACTTTCTTTAGGAAATGTGCATAAAGACTCATATAAACATGAGTTCCAGCATTTATATTGTTGCATATGAAAATACCTGCTACTAAATGGAATGTTGGGAATGTTACCTGGGGTTCAGGACAGCATCTGTCACTAGCAAAGCTGACAAGGATAAAGCTAACACTGACAATAACACTGTAAATTCAATTTACAGGCATGGCATAATGGAAAATATTCATTAGGGACTTAACAAATTCATTTTGCACTAATGTCTATGTTTTATATGCAAAGATATGCTGCATATTTATAGGTCCAAACTCCATCACAGATTTTGGGACACCAGACTGTGCCTGCTTGGATGTGCAAGTCCAGATTCATCCCATCCCCATCCCTGGAAGTGTTCAAGGCTAGGCTAGATGGAGCTCTGAGCCATCTGTTTACTGAAAGATATCCCTGTCCATGGCAGGGAGTTTGGAACTGGAGGATATTTAAGGTCTTTTCCACCCAAACCATTCCATGATTCACTCCAACTGATTGTGACCTTGTACGTAGCTCTCTACTTTCATTCTCTGTCATTTGTGTTAGGATATACAGGCAGGAAAGAAATTGTCTGCCTCCTGAAACATGTCTCCAGTCCTGAAATTTGGGGTCCTGTCACCAAGAGTCCAAAGCCCTTTCTCCCAAGTCTCCATCTTTAAATTAATAAGAAATATATCACTGGGTTAAGCACCCAGTGCTTGCTGATCGCCGCTCGCTGAACATGCAGGGTGGGGGAACTCGGGGAACCAGATGTTTATCTCAGGCACATCATTTAAGAAAGCATTTAGAAAGCTTTAGAGTTGCCTTCTATGTGGTATATTGCAAGAAACAGATGAGGGCATCCCTGGGCCTGTAATTTAACCAAGATGATGGACACTGGATAATGACCTTTAATCCAGTACCATCTGCACCAGTACACTTGGACCTTTCTCTTTCTCCATCCTCACTGTCCTAAAACTGTACCTGACCTCCTTCAGACTTGTTATATCATCTGCCTCACTTGACACACTGCTGTCACAGATTTTACCATTCTGGAAAGAAGGAAAATTTCATTTTATTCCTTTTCTTGGAGCATTGAAATTGAAGTCTGCTTCTGTTGTTGAGTAGCTTGGCTGGCTCTTATTACCTCAATTTCAAGTGGGTAGGCAAGAACATTTTTATCCTCAAGCTCTGGTTCACTGCTCAGAGATGGCAGAAAATCTCATTGCCTTTTTTACTAGACCTTGCATGCCTACCTGAAATAAGTTTGCTGCAAGGAGATAGGCATTTCTGTCTTGGCTTAAGCCCTAGAGTCAAAATAGGAGTTAATCTAGTTCAGCATTTGGAAGTATTATGTCAGAGTAGGTGTGAAAACACCATAGCTGCTTGTGGTAAGACAAAAGAGAATGAAAAGAGGAAATGGCAGATAGTCTCTATTAAACAAAAAAAGAAAACTACTGAGAGTCCTGTGTTTCTTGTAATAAACTTCCACATGCATTGTACTGAACCAGATGTGTGCAACAAAGCCTTGCTGCACTTGGGTAATCCCACAGGCACAGAGAGGAAATCAGCGCTGGGCATATTCCAAAGTCACAGAAATACCAGTGCTTCTGAATGCTTCCTCTAGCTCATGGCTTTTCCATCACTGTTACAAAGTGACTGGTCCAATACCACTACTCTAGTGCAGAACACCATAAATTACGAAATTCAGATTTAGCAGTGAAAAAACACTGTTCCAGAAACCAGCCTGTCAAACCAGAGAAGAAAAATGGCAGAAGTATGTTTTTGTTGACTAGTGTGCGGTTTTTTTCTCTCATGGTATTAAATCAGTTTAACTTTGGTTTCTGCAAAATAAGTAAGTTGTCCATCATCACAAATAAGCAAGTGTTGAAAGAGAATTTTGGTTCTAGACATTCTCTCAAAGTTTGTTTGTATTTTTTTTTTTTTGGAAATAGGGACTCCAAATTAGGCATGATTGGCCAGAGTGGTCTGCTAGCAGGAGATCCAGAGAACCAGACAGTTCAGCTGAAGTTAACAGAACTGTAGAGGAATTTTTTAACATATTCATTTAGGTACTCATCGCTAAACTTTTTGATTCTTCTTCTCCCTGTTTAAAAACTGGTTCCATATGAAGTCAAAGTATTCTGAAAATAAACTCTGATTTACTCCCTTGAACGCCTAGATCACGATATACATGCTATGTTTTACTATTAGGCTATATTTGTACACAGGCAATTTGTTCCACTCCAAAACATAGCAGCAAACTGTTACAGCTTGCCAAGAGATCATACCAACAGCGTAGCAGATTGAGAGAGCAATTTGCCCATTTAGTACACAGTCATAAATCTTTACACCTAACAGCTTTGTTTAAGGGCCAGGACTGCTCACTCCTCCACCTGAACCTGCTACCAATGCATGTATGGTTGTGCTGGGAAAGAAGAGGCAGTGAGGGAGAATGCTTGCATTTACAAATGTTGACTGACTAGTGTTGCTCTCCCTTAAGTGAGTTTACACAGATGCAGAAGTCATGGTGTAATCCAAACTTTTTATATTGAGTTCTCCAGTGTTTGTGGTTGTGTGAGCCATAGAAGTACAAATTCCAGCTTTCTCTTCCCCACAGAAGTACAGCTCTTTGGTTGAAGGATTATGGTAAACTTGTGCCCCTAATAGTCGCCCAGGATTCTGCAGAGGAGGGATCTTGGTACAATTTAGCAAACTGCAGGTACCATGCTCCTTTCTCCAAAATCTTCTAAAAACAAGAGGAATGACAGATTTTAGCACTGCCCCCCACAAATACACTCAGAGGGCTGGAGCACCTCTTTTATAAAGACTGGCTGAGAGAGCTGGGCCTCTTCAGCCTGGAGAAGACTCCAGGGAGACCTAATGAGGTCTTTCAGTACTTAAAGAGAGCTTATAAAGAGAAGGGAGTGGGATTTTTTTATATGGGCAGATAGTGACAGGACAAAGGGTAATGGTTTTAAATGGAAGAACAGCAGTTTTTGGTCAGATGTTAGGGAGAAATTCTTTACTCAGAAGGCAGTGAAGCACCTAAACAGGTTGCCCAGAGAAGTTGTGGATGCCCCATCCCTGGAAGTGTTCAAGGCCAGGTTGGATGGTGCTTTGAGCAAACTGTCCAGCGGAAGGTGTACCTGCACATGGCAGGGGGCTTGGAACTAGATGATCTTAAAGGTCCCTTCCAACCCAAACCTTTCTATGATTCCATGCAAAAATTACTGCTGTATTTTTACCTAAAATTATTGTTACAAAAGGAAGAGTCCTTTTGCCATTAAAAAAGAGAAAACTACAGATAGGGTCCCTAATTCAGTGCACAGTAAGACACAGTAAGACTCAACTAAGCATATCAGGAAGGCTGCACTCAGTCAGGGTAAGTATCCTCTTGCCCAGTATTATGTCCCTGAACAAGACCAATAGCAAATGCTTCAGCAAAGAGTGTAGCTGAAGGACAAGCAGGTGGTGATAGCTTTGCCATTCCAGCTTCAGAAATTACCATTTTAAGGATTTTCTGAATAGAGATTGGAGCTGGACAATTATGCTCTTGATCCCTTAATGGATTTTGCTAGTAGTTACTAATCAAAAGGGAGCCTCTTTTGTCATTTTGAGACTGATTAGTTGCTTTGAAACCTCTTCCTGAGGACCTTGTGGAAGGCTTTTTTGGAAATCTAGGTAACTGCAGAAGCCAAATCACACTATTCATAGGTTCACTAACTCCTTGAAAGAATGCAATTAGTTTTCTGCAGCACGTTTTCCCAGGGGGGCTAAGCTGCGCAGGTGCCTCCAGAGCCTTTGTGGCACCACATTTGTTGCTCCGTTTTCTGGGACAACTCCCACAGCCAGTTAAGTAACAGCTAGTAGTTGAACATGTTCATATTTTAATTTGTTCAAAATAGCTGGTAAGCTGCATCTGATCCTACCAATGTTATTGATGTCTTCAAAATTAGCCACAGTGCCCTAAATATCAGTCCTAATAGCAGAATGATCCCTACATTCCTGCTTTCTTGTTACAGCTAAATGCTTCTATGGAGCAAATACTAAAATCCTACATCTTTACTTCCTCACAACTACCTTTTAAGAAGATCAGAACTTCTGTATTGCCACTCCAAAGTTTATGCTTAGCTGAAACTCCTAATTGAGGGAAATACTCAGTATTCACTGTCTTTAAGAATGAAAGAAAGGCCATTGATAAAATAGACAACTAACATCTGGTGTTAATCAGTGTAGCTCAAATATCCCTGCAGATATATAAAAATAAATAAAATCATTTTCTCTTAAAAGACATAAATTTTCCCCAACAGTTCTGCTGGCTGGCTGGTTGGTTGAATGAATAGATGTATTTTAAGGTTTAATTAAAAACCACTTATTTCTGTAATCAACTGGCTTAATATCTTGGCCACCTGGGTACACACTGGCTCATGCCCAGCTGACTGTCAACCAACAGCCTCAGGTCCTTTTCCACCAGGCAGTTTTCCAGCCACTCTTCTCCCAGCACTGTGTGGGGTTGTGACCCAGGTGTGGGACAAGGCACTTTGTCTTGTTGAATCTCTTCCCACTGGACTCAGCCCATCGATCCAGCCTGTCCAGATCCCTCTGCAGAGCCTTCCTGCCCTTCACCAGATCAAGACTCCCACCCAACTGTGTCATCTGCAAACTGAGTGAGGGACTACTCAAACCCCTCGTCCACATCATGGATGAAGGTATTAAACAGGACTGGCCCCAGTACTGAGCTGAGGGAACCCTACTTGTGACCAGCCTCCTTCCAAACTTGTGCTGAAAGCTGCCTCCAGCAAAGCCACGGCGAGGCCTCTCTGGAGACTGGAACCTGCCTAATGCAATGCCAGGGATGCATCCTCAGGCTCTCAGGCATCTCATCCAGGTGAACCTTCCCATACACAAGACAGGGAGATTTTGAAGCATACAGATGGACTCTAAATTCTTGCTGGCTGATGAAAAATAAGGGTAATAAATCATTCCTTGATGAATTCCACTTGTTTCTTTAGACTTATGCCCAGGATTAGTGATACAAAAACAAAGCTTCTCATGGCTGGACCAGTAGGGAAGATGAGAATAGACTGAAAATTGTCAGTATTGAGTTTTAAAGGCATCCATCATACTCTGTTACAATGCTAGCATCCAAAATGCCAATTATTTAGAAACACTGAACCATAGTATGCTATACAAATTGATGTGGGCTGATTTTATTACAAATATTTCTGTCTTTTCCAATCAAGAATGTAGCATTATGTAGTGATGTGAAACTGTCTTGTTAATTTACCCTTGCAGAACATTTATTCCAGGCACACAATAACAGTAAGGGAGCAGAAATTAGTTTTCCTCTCTCACTTGCAATGACTGTGATAGGGCTTAATAGGAACATTAATAACAATCTTGACCCAATCTGCATCTAATCTTCTGCTGCTATAAATGGAGTATCAACAATTTGTACAATCTGATCACATTCTGTTCTTTGCTTCATGATAGCAGCTGTATAAGTCAGTTTCAGATTATCCACTCTTTTCTAAAGAAGGATTAAATCTACACATATTTACAGGAAAAAAAAAGAATGTATGTTTTAGGATTATAACACACCATTTTAGAAGCATACATGATAATGCTTTACAATTTAAATCTATTGAATTGTTTGATTTTGATCAACATAAACAGGTTAAACAGATATTGCTAGAAGGAAAAAAAGACAAAACCCACAAACTTGTAAGAGAGAGATAAAGAGAAACATTTATTCTATACTCCTATCTATTTCAATCTATTAGATTTATATCTAGGTCAGTCCTTGAATAATAAGGCCTCTGAATTCCATTAAATTTCTGATATCTCTATTAGAAATTCTTGCACAGTCCATCAGAAATAAGAATTTTATTCTTTTGTGTTCCACTTCTCTTTAACAATAGAGATCGAAACCTGGATATTATAATCTGTTGTCACATACATTATTTCAATATTTCTTTTCATTTAGAGGACCAAGGGAGGGGGGAAGGGTAGGTTTTTGTAGATTTCACTTAAGAATGACATAAAGTAAGTGAAATGTAGCATCGTAGTGTATACTCAGATTAATTCCAGAAAATACACCCCTATAGAGTATTTTTCTGTTAACCCTGTTGAGATAAAAACCACATCTTCACATAACCGATTTCCATTTGAACGCCACCCGGGACAGATTTCAATTCTTTGAGTTGCACTGCCCTCTAGGGGAAAGGATCTTTAGCTGTAGTTCCATGTCCATGCCCCGAGAACAAAAGCCTTTTCTCCTTCAATTTTGAATGCTGAACACTTTGTTTCCTCCAAATGTTAGGCTGATAGTTGGTACGAGTTCAGCATGAGTAGCACAAAGATGAGCCAGGCCCCAGTACAGTCATGTTTTATCTGCATTTTTATTCCCTCACATGTTCTATTTGTGTGTGTGATGCCTTGTCTAAAGCATAAGCCTGTTCAGTAGTGAATCTTGTACTGTCTAGCTCACTCTTCCTCTCAGTGGTCTGGGGACATGTACTCAAGAGACAAAATGGTTACCACATAAAGGCTGCTTTTGTTAAAGCTTGTGTTGTAAATCCACGTTTGGGATCCTCCACAAGGCAGCTCTGGGCTCTCTGCAGATCTGGTGTTCTCTGAAGGAGCTTGCGCAGACCATGGAACTGATGGGTGGTCTCTGGTTTGCAAAAATTACCATTTTCCAATAAACAGCTGACAAAAAGGCAGGTTTGAGTAAGAAGGTCTCTAATACACACAAGAAGAAAGAAGTTATTTCTGCTATTTGAGTCCTGTTAATTTCTAAAAGGAAATAATCAAAGAGTTAGTCAAATAATGGACAGCTATGATTATCATATTCATACAAACTCCAAAAGGTCACAGGGAAGCAAGATATCACACTGGGGAAGCCATCTGGGACATATATCCGGGTATGATGAATTCCATCCCCTTCAAATGAAGTGAAACTGGTATTTCACAATATAATTTAATGCTGTCAGGCAACTGCATGACTTGAAAATAGAATAAAATTCCAGGAGAGAAATTCCTATAGCAGATTTTTTCTCTTACAGAATTTCTTAAAAAAGATGTGTAGTGAAGGAGGAGCAGGACTTGGTTCAGTGAAGTGTACATAATGCTTCAGTATCTTTCCACAGTAGATGCTCCAAATAAGATAGCAGGAATAATGACTGAACCAGAGAACAATGATGGGATTTATTATTTGGAAAAAAAAAGAGATCAGGAGGGTATGGAGATAAATAGGTGGCCATGGCTATCAGAAATTCTTGTAAGGACAAAGAGCACACTGTGAAAATTGTGGGAATACTGAAGTGGAAGAAAATTAGTAGCTAATAAAAACTCAACTTTGAAGATTAAGGGTTTCACAAAGGAGAGGGAATGGAGATCATGCATTCATCACATGAAGCAAACCACAGTGTTAGCTGTGAGCTGATGCTGCACCTCCAGGACCTTCTGGCTACTGTGGTGGAGTTATGTGGAAGATGAATACAGCACATTTCACTGGCTCAAATTAGCGCACAAACGAAAGTGAACATTAAGAATTACTGTTGTGGATATACTGGCCGAACTAAAGGTACTCCAAAATTTTTCAGTGTTCACTCATTCTGTGTACTTATCTTTTAAACAAATAGCTATAACCATTTTATTAATTACTCCCATTTTTATCTCTAGACAATTGCAGCCTTAAACTTTCAGCCTGAAAAAATTCCTTCTTAGCCATTTCTTTTCATGTTTGAGTTTGAAAATTGGATTGCTTTTAAAATCAATTACAAAGGACAGATTTAGCAACATCCATAGATAAATCCAATGAGCCTAGCATGTAGCAGTGTAATGACTGCATGTCAGTAAGAAGGGAAAATTGTAAGAGACAAAATGTTCTTAACTTGTAAAATGATGTATATTGCGAGGTATTTTATTTAAAAATCCAGTTTCTTTATGTATCCTTCTTAAGTGTCTGATTTTGGATCTTAAAACATTTTACAAATGAAAGGGTTGTGTTTTTCAGCTGAGACAGTGGGATTGGTATACCCATATTACTAAACATTTTTAATAAATATATGTATTAGTATATATTATTAAATGTATTACCTAAATTTTCTGGTCCTTGATTTTTAAAAGAATTTTAGGCACTACTTTTTCTTTTAGGACTGTTTTCTTTTTTTTTGTGGGCCTTCTTAATTTTTGGGGCTGTGTTAATCTACCATAACGCAGTTAGGAATTTCCATACAAGCTACATAACCCCAGCTAACATCTATGCAAAGAGAGGGGGAGAGTCTGCACCTGCCCAGGGGCCTTTGTGACCTGTGACTTTTTGTATTATAATGGACATAATTCATCTACAGGACATATGGACATCATCTATCTTGCCAAGTTAATAAAGTACCCATGGACTTGCATCAACACCTTGATTGATTTCATCCTTAAAGTTTGTTAGTTCCCAGATGTCCTTGACTATCTGTTTTAATGACGACATTTTGATTTACTACATCCAGTTCACTGCATACAAATTGGCCACATCCACAACTTACAAGGAACAAGCTTTAAGCTTTAGCTCCCGGATGTCCCCGGCTGACGGATGCTGGCTGCTGCCTGTTCCCCTGGCTAGATCTCCTTTCCTGCGTGTTAGGCTGGAAGGCGCGCAGCGACCGCAGCCCAGGGCACATCCCGGCCGCACACGACTCCGCCACATTCCCCGCGCACCGGGACGCCAAGGCGTGCGCCAGGCCGGAAGTGACGTGCCCGTGCCGTCAGAGCTGCCGGAAGCGCCCCTGGGAGCAGTAAACAACGGCGTCGGGAGCCGCGGCCGCCGCTTCCATCTTGGAGGAGCCCGCGCCCGCCAGGGACAATGGGCAGCGTCCTGGGCCTCTGCTCCATGGCGAGCTGGGTAAGGTGCACGCGGGCGGCTCGGGGGTCTCTCCCTGCCCGCCGCAGGCTCGGAGCCGGCAGCCGGTGCTTCCCCTCCTTCCATTCCTACCCGGGCCTCGCCCGTCGCTTCCCGGCGTCTGTGTCACCCACCCAGGGCGGCTGTGGCGCTGCCTCCCTCCTCCTCCTGCGGCACGGGGAGGCTGCAGGCCCCTGCCCGGCCCCAGCCGGGCTCTGTTCTCCCCGAGCGGCCGCAGCCCCCGCTCCGCCGGGCAGGGCTGTCTCCCCGCCGCGCTGGAAGGGGCAGGCCCCGCTGTAGTTCCCCCCTCTCGGGCTGCTCCCAGGATACCCCCCAGATCTATCGGAGCCGTTTTGCCGGCGCTATGGGGAGCTTTGTCCTTAACCCAGACAGGCCGGCCTGTCGAGCTGCTGAGCGCCGCTTAATTCTCCGTTCCTGTGCGGGAGGTGTTACGGTGTGCGCTGAAATCACCTCTCCCCTAATCTGTGAAGAGTCTGTCAAATGCTTTGAACTCCAGTTTTTCTTTCGGGAAAATCAAAACCCTCCCGTTTCCCCGATCCTAATATTTGTATTTAATTCCTCTTTCTTACGGCTTTGTCTAGAGCAGCTCCACCCTTTGTAGCATCTTTGTCTCGCCGAGCCATCCTCGCGGCACAGTAATCCGTGGTGATGTGTCACCACCGTGCTGAGGGAGCGCCGTCAGGTGATTTTTGTTCATGGGAAACCGTAGATTGAGATGGTATTTAAACTATTGGTCCTATGCAGGAAAGAAATGAAGTTGGTAAAGAGTCTTCAACTGAGGCGTGGCTTTTTTGTCCATAAGCGATATGTCTTTGCAAGAGTAGTTCCTATCTATATTGACACAGTCAAATGATTTGTGAGTTTTTAGATGTTTGCTGTAACAATGTCAGTGGGATTGTGAAAATCTGAATTTTTCATACCAACTTTATTGTCCCATACCTGAATTAAATTAAATTACCTATTATTAAACCATTCATACAAATACTTCTAGTGATATGACAAAACCTTATATTTATCCAAGTCCCTGTTTTTTGTGATACCTGAATGTATGGGCTTTGGCTCCTCTAATACAGAGTGACCTTTAATTGAGAGAGATGATCCTTAATCGCATGTAAAAATTATACAGAATCATGGAAAATCTGCATAAATTAACTTCCAGGCTGATATGCCTATAAATAATCAGCTAGAACACTGATAATATCCTTTTAACTAAGTACTGTCAGTGTTCATTTCACTCTCATTAACGTTTTAAATACTACTTAATGGTTTCGGCCTTAATTACTAACTGAATATAGTTAACATTATTTTTAATTATTGTTAAATAGTTCATGACATTGTGATTATAGGCTTTAATTCAAATACTTGAGTTAATGTATACTGCATTTTCAAATTCCTAAACAGCCTTTCTGACAACTGGTTGGTGTTTGTAGTGTGTGAAGAACCCCTGTCTACTTGGTCTTGATAGTTTGTTTCTCTACAGAGGGATTCAGCAAATGACCTGTTAGAGAAAATGATTTGCATGAGATCATAATCTTAATACAGTCAGATTTACTGTGAGTAGTTAACCCCTGTCCCTTCCTTTAAAGTGCTCAAACAAATCAGGATGGGTAGTTTTTGTTGGTATTATTTTTTATCTTTCCCCTGATGGCTTTAAAGTGTTCATTTTCTTTCCATATTTAAAACCACAGCTAATCAGCACTTAAAACCTATACAGCAGTTCTGAGTAGGAGGAATCTGTCCATGCTGTCTCTAAGGATACATCAGTACAAACTGTGTTTGTGGCTGTGCGAAGGAAGCACACGGTGAGGGTGAGGGAGCAGCTGAACCAGGTGCGGTGGGGTTGGTGTGGTGCGGGCTGCACCGCGGCCAGCAAAGCTCCCTTGCCTGTGAGGACCGCTGCTGTCAGTGTTGCTCCTCTGCAGGGCCACGTGTTGTGCAGTGCAGAGCCTCTCTGCTTCAGGCCCTGTATCAGGCCTCATGCCGTTCTTGTGTCTTCTGGGCTCTTGGGTGTGTTGCTGCTCTGCTCTCCCGTGTGCTGATCAGGCAGTGATTCAGGTTAGCATTTTGAAGAGCCAAGGGAGCCTGGCAGAGATGGGAGTGAGGCCAAAGCTGTGAGAGCAGAGCCATCTCACCAGAAGTCTGCTCCTGACAGACCGTTTTCCCTCTGCTGTGTCTTGTCTCTATTGCTCTTCTCTCTGAAACAGCTGAGCTGCTGTTTTGCTCCTTTAATATTCTCTGTCGAGGCAAAGATCTTGATTAATTCAGTGTCTTTATGCTTAAGAGTAGGGATAAGGTAGCTAAACCCTGACTAGGCCCATCAGGGGTTTAGTGTTTTTTGTCAATAGTTAATTCGATGTATAATCATTTAGTCATTATTCCAGTAGGAAGATTATGTTTGATGCTAGAAACTTGTTCTGTGTGCATCAGGGGCAGTAACATTTGACCTTCCATGAGTTTGCAGGGTTTTCTGTCTCCTCTCTCCTTCAGTATACATTTTTTTACGTGTTCCTCATGCAGTTTCCAGTGCCTGGGGAATGAAGTGACTGGTTTAGCAGGCATGAATTAAACTGCCTGCCCAGCTGGCTGCTCCCAGAATAGGTGTGTGGGTTGCCTTTTCTTGTTTTGCCTTAGTAAACACCATTAAGCTGCTTATTTTTCCTCAAAACTGTAAAGGGATATGAGTAGGTAGGTAAGTAAAAAAGTTTCTGGAAGGTAATAGATTTCATTCAGTTGTGTCTCAGTAACTGTTGTCTAAGCTTCCTTATGGAAGCAAGTGAAAAAGTAATTGTAGAGTAACTTTTTGTCTGCATCTGTGACTAAGCTGAGTCACACCTGGGAATTAAGCTTTGATCTCCATGGTAGTATTGTGCTGTTTGTTCTACTGAAATTTTTGTGGGAGGTATGCTTTAAATTTAGGAAGTAGAACCAACTTTGTTTCTGCTGATAAACTGAATTCCATGAGCTGAATGTTCTTTGGTTTCTGTTCTTTTTGAAATCTGTAACAAGTAGTTTTGCTGGTAGTGTAATACTGTTTTGTTGGAATGGTTTGTATTTTATTCTCTTTAGCCAAAGAAAGAGAGAATTGGACTGTGACATGATTCCTTGTGTAAGCAGCCAGCTTGTATAAATAGTGTCCTGTATCAATAGGTGTCTCTTGTTCAGAGATGGATGTGCATGAGCAGTTCAGGGGCAAAACATTTTAAAAGCTGGTATTGGAGCTCAGACACTCCAGTGAGGTGTATGGCCTCTCTTGAGGCACATTGTTTCCCGGTGAGGTGGAGGCAATCATTTTCATTTCAGCTACTGCAAGTCTCTCCTGTCTGTAGAAGCATTTGTGTTTCTGCTTCCCCTGAGGCAAGGAGCAGGTTACTTGAATTATTTAGGTATTTAACAAACAGTGTAACACTGGGATTCCTTAAAGAAGTGAATTTTTGTTGCAGGTGCTCCTGTCTTCTTGTTTTCTGGAGCAGATGAGCCTAGTCATATATCCTGTTCTGCCAAACTCAACCTTTTATTCAACAGTATGTTTAGAAATATTAATGGAGACGGAATTAGTTCAAGAAAGTAATTTTTTGAACAGAGATGTTTTTCACTGGAAAGATTATTTGTGTGTAGGAAATAGCATAAGACAGTACTACAAAATTCTGATGCATCTGGAGACAGTATTTGCCATATGTTTCCTGCTTACAAAGCAGAGATGCCCCTAGCATAGTTCCTTGCAGTTGTAGAGCAGCCTCAAAGATCCACCTTCTCCATCTGTTATGAAAAAGATGGCCTGAGTGGGATGATATGGTACCCTGTTCAGTTGCATCTTGGAAACCTCCAGTGATGGAGACTTTACCATATCCTTGGGATGGTTGTTGCAGAGACCAGTTGCTCTCAGTCTAAATAATTTTTATATTATATTAAGGTGAAACCTCCTGTAATCAACACCTTCATATTATTTGTGCTGTAACGATACTGAGTGGAGGAAAAGGTAAAAAGAGGCAATATAATAACTTCTGCATCCTGAAATACTTAAAATGAGAATCTGCCTAGTTTCACTGGTTTAGCAAGACAAATGGAATGGTGAAGTTTGCTAATTTAAAGATGGTTCTGTAGCGTAATGGAGTTAAAATTCTTGGCTCCTTAGGAAGGAAGACGTGTGCCAAAAAGGCTACAGGGAAGTTACGTAAAAGACAAAGTTTGTGGATCCAGTGTGTGAGTCTGGTTGCAGCTGTAGGAATGATACTTGGACTTTTCTCAAGAGCCTCTCAGGAGGCTGTCAGGAGTGTTGCGGCAATCCCTGATTTTCCTGATACCCCCTGGGGCTTTTCCAGTAGCAGTGGACTGTTGTCATTTTTGATTGTCATATGACTAAGCTGCTGAGACATATGTCCATCATACTGTGTGACTGGCATGTCCTGGTCATGTGGCATCATAACTACTCCTGTCCTTACCTGAGTGAGTGAGTGAGTGTCTCTCATGCAGTGATGAGCACCTGTGGCTTTTGTCTCATGCAGTTGTCATCCCTGGATGTGTGCTGGGGGAGGAGCTGGATTTTAACCCTGTTCTGTATCTTTATGTGTCAGAGGTAGCATAGTTTGTTGTAGCTCAGAGAAGGGCAGTGATGACATGTTTTGATTGTACATTTCCTCCTTTGTCTAATGTTTACTTGTGGGACCTTGCCTTTATTTTACTTGCCAAATTTCACTCAGCAAGTGACAGAGAATTGTTCCCTGCTTCCCAGCCCTTTCCTGGTGAAATAGCTCCTTTTTTTCTTCCCACAGTTTTCAGTGTGAGAATTAAATACAGGTTAAATTTTGTCCTGTTACATTTTTTTTCCTTGTAGCATTATAACTGTACAGCATTGCCATCCACTTTTGCTGTTGATATTTGGTACCAATAACACATGTACTGCATATTTGATCTGTTCTTACTGTTTGTAACTTTTACATTGCATAGGTTAATTTTGCAGACTAACAGAATTATGTGATATGTGAGTAGCTGCTAATATGAAATAGTTTGCAACCTAAGATTTAGGCTCTATCACCTGTTTTTTGTGTTTTGGAAATATTTATGGCCTCCATTAGGATTGTATCCCAACTGTGCCAGGTGCTGGGAGTGTACATGACAGTTGTGCTCTTATCTTTTTCCTGCGGTGTGTTTGTTTAATCTCTGCAGCTGTGGAAGGGACGATGTAGTTGCTAACGAAAGCAATCTTTGCATGTCATTTAGCTGAAATGAAATACAGTTCAAGAGAACAAATGAGCCTGAATCCAGCCTTTATTTCTTCTGAATGGCTAAGTGATTACTTCAGGCATAGCACTAATTTCACTGTGCAGTGGCACATTGGGAAGCGCTGTTGTTTGGTGGCTCTGTAATGTGTTGCAGCGACTTATTCTGCACCAGGGGTGGGATGCACAGGATGAGTCATTTTCCATCCTAATATCTGGTGATCTGCACAGCCTGATTAAATATTGAAATCTAGTAATCCAAAGCTTTTTAAATAATTCATGTTCTGTCTTTGTCAGATACCATGCTTGTGTGGAAGTGCCCCGTGCCTGCTGTGCCGATGCTGCCCCAGTGGAAACAACTCCACCATAACTCGGTTGATTTATGCCTTCTTTTTACTTCTCGGCGTGAGCGTTGCCTGCGTGATGCTAATACCAGGCATGGAAGAGCAGCTGAAGAAGGTCAGGTTATTTATTGCTAACATTTTTGGCAGAACAAATGTCACAGATAATAGTAATTGACATCTTGAAAAGCATGTATTTTATTTGGAAATCTGTCATTTTGCTACCAGCTGTACTTCACAGTCACCAATAATTTAAGTCAAATAAAGAAGTTGTGGGAAGATCCCTCTGTAGATGAAAAGCACTGTTTTGAGGTAAAGCTGCCTCTTTAAATGCTCGTAGCATAAAAAAAATTTTGCATCAAACAAGGAAATTTTATCTATGTGTAGTTTCAAATTAAGTATTATTGAGATTCTTGTATTTATGGCACTTACTTGATTTTTATTGTGGTTGAGATTAAAAAAATAACACACTCTAAGATGTCTTCTAGTTTCATTGTGCTGTACTAGTTAAAATTCCATTTTAAAGTCTGCAGTACGTAACAAAAATATTTTTCATTAATCATAGTAGTGTGTTTTCCACCCAGAGTTAGGATGTGTTTGTAGGAGCTATACGGAGATGTGATATAAAATTGGAGAGTGGTAATGTGAGTTACAGTAGAGCTTATAGGTTCACTGAACTTGGATTGCATGTGCTTCAGTTCTGTTTTGTAGTCTTTAGTTTTTTTCAGTAGATAATAGATAGATTGGGCATGATTTTCATGGTTTTTTTCCCCTAAATGATTTATCTGTAAATTTGTATTGTAGTTTAGTATAGTTACCACATTAGAGCTTCAGTGAGAGACATGTTAGTCACCTAGGAAAGAAAATTACAGCCTTCTGGAGTATGATTTGACTTGTAAAAGATGTGGCTCAAGTCCTGGTTGTGACTGGAAAGAATACTCTCAGCTATTTCATATGGAAGTTACACATACACCTAATTGATGGTGATGGTATTTTTTTGGGAAAGGCTGTGTCTGTTTAAAGAGATGTAAGCAGGCTGCTGCCTCTAGCTATGCCATAAGACTGGTAGTAACTCTCAAGTCAAATTTACCAATTCCCAGATCTTTGATTATCTTTTGATTCAGATCAGCAAGGGAAAACTGCATTTCTTTGAGAAGTTTTGAAATTGCTAATAACATAAAAAACCTGTTAATAAGATCCCTGTCCCATTCCTGGAAACAGTAAAGGTCAGGTGGGGTGGGGCCTTGAGCAATTTGATATAGTTGAAGATGCCCTTGCCCATGGCAGAGGACAAGTCTAGGTGAGCTTTAAAGGTCTCTTCCAACCCAAACTATCCTACAGAAAGATTTATTTTATTTTATTTTAATTTATTTTAATTTAATTTAATTTTATTTTATTTTATTTTTATTTTATTTTATTTATTTTATTTTATTTTATCCTGCCTTTGCAGGGTTTTTGTTCTTTCCATGGGTTTGATACTCTAGTTGGACTGTAGCTAATGATAGTCCTTCGGTATCATGTTTTCTAACAGTGTTAATAGTAATAATGCTACAAAACTAATGAAATGCGTATTGGAAATTTGTTAATATACTTTCACTGACAGGAGGTCTTTTAAAAATGACTGATGTGTCTTGTATTTATCACAGATTCCTGGATTTTGTGATGGAGGGTTGGGAACAAGTATTCCTGGTGTGCAGGGCCATGTGAACTGTGATGTCCTGGTTGGCTACAAGGCTGTGTACCGTGTGTGCTTTGGCATGGCCATGTTCTTCCTTCTCTTCTCCTTGCTGATGATCAAAGTGAAGAGCAGCAATGACCCCAGAGCAGCAGTGCACAATGGGTAAGATGCAGAAATGAGTGCTGAGATGACTTAATGATTAATTTTTGTTTCATTCCACAGAGATTTTTTCAAAAAATAAAAAGATTTAAGAGCCTCATCTGTACTCTGAGAATTATATTCCTCTGAGAATATAATTCCTATTACAAACTTTGATGTTTATAAGAACTTTTGTTCTTTTCTGAGCGGTTTTCTTTTAAAGTTTATAGCAGTTACACATATATGTGTAGATCAATAAAATGTATCTTTTCTCTTTCTGCTGTCTTTTCACTTGCTCCTCTGCAAAAAGTAATGAGTTATGTATCTAGTTTCTGAGCTTTCCAGTAGATTTTCTTTTGTTTGTTTCTTTGTGGTTAGAATTACCACATGGAAGGATATAGTAGAATTTCAGCTTGGTCATTGACACAAGTGGTAATTTTCATCCAGACTCTGCCTATGTGTAGTGTAGCTCCTTGAACCGAGGTGATCTCAATATTTGTAAGAGGGCATGATGCTAAAAAGCCTAAAACCATTTATGGTGCCTTATCTTGGTGGTCACAGTGATTGCTTAGACTACTGCTTTTTCAAGGTGACTGTATTAACAGAAGCTATGAACAGCTAAGCCATAACATTTTATTTTCTATTCAGTGTGGTAGGATTAAACGTGTCTAGCATAAAATGAGAAAAAGCTTCAAATTATTTCTGCAGGGGAAAATAAAATAATTAAGACTGAGCAGAATATTGCTTTGTTTACTTTTGGGTTTTTTCAGTCTAAAGAAAAAGAGAGTACAGTTTTAAGATACGTTAGCAACAGTAACTCAGTTCAGCCTTTCCCTCCACCCTGCTTTTTTCAGGAGAACATACTTATTGCAAGGAAAAAGAAAGTGGTTTAGTTACATTCTGTATTAGAGGTCTGTTGATTTTTTTTTTGTTTGTGGTTTTTTTTGTTTTTTGTTTTTTTCAGAAAAAGGCACATGGTGATTTTACATGATGTAGGATCTTTTATAATTAAAATTGTTCTTAGATGTTTGGGATCCTGATAACTTTATTTGGAGTTGTGCCCTCCAATAAAATTTAGCTACTGTTTATGCAAACCATGGTTTGCTCTTCTTAGCCAACTAACATCAGCACTAGGATAAAAGGAAAAAATTGCATTATTTAACTGTTACTATAAAATATTTAGTAACTACTTTCAACACTTCTCTAATAACTTGTTGCTTCAGTAATATGTGTTACAGTGAGCTTTATGAAAAGCTTTATATATTTTGATTTTTGAAATTGTGTGTATGCTCAGTAATACTTTGAGATACAGTCTTTTGTCAATGATTTGAAATATTCAGAATAACTAGTTTTTGCATATATATATATATGCACTAACATTTTTGTGCTTGCATGCAAGTTAAACCCAGTAATATAATCTAGTGCCAATGTTCACCTTCTCTGCTTTTTTAAGGGTAGTCAGAGGGGTTTCTTGCCTCAGGTTTATGATAACGATAGAAAAAAAAACCAATTATAGTGTACCTACGAGATAGTTGTTGTCTTGTACAGAATCCACAGCAGCTTCAGGTGTTATTTAAGATGGCTATGGTTTTCAGTTGTCATATGGGGTAGAGTGTTAAGATCCCTTAAAAAAGTCTGGAATTAGAGATTAACTATATACCAGCTTGAACTTACTCTTTTCTCTATAATTGAGAATGACATTGATTTAAAAGAAAAGTGGATTTTAAAACTAGTTTTAGTAGGGTTTGTATTTCACTGTAAATGTTGCAATTTAATTAAACTTTCAGACTGGATTTAGTCACTTCTCTGTATCCCAGGGAATTAGTTCATTTTGTTCCTATTCTACACTTATGTCATCTCACATAGCTCCTCTCCACACAGCTGGCACTTGTTCTTCTGGTCTCTCTTTTAACAGCCAGCAGGAGAGATTAAACTTGTTTGAAGTATGGAAAGAAATGGGAAGGGATGGAAAACTTGAAAAATTGACAAGTGTTTGACATTGTGGGGGTGTGGTACCTATCTTTGTGCTGTTATATTCAGTTTTGAAGTGCATGTAGATGGCATCGTGCCTGTTTTTGGAGCTGCCTGTCACTGGGATCAGAAAAAATCGTCTTTGCCTTCTTACAGTTTTTTTGGCATAACAGTTTGAAGTTCCCTGTATTTATACAGTTAGTATTTGGGGTCAGTTTGGTGTGTCTTTGGTCAAGGATACTCCCTTGTATGCTTTCTGGAAAACATCTGACCTGTTGTGGTGGTCTGTGAATGCATATCTTTTACTGGAAGAAAAATTTCAATGGCATTGCACTGAAACAGGGACTTAGAACTTGAGTGTGTCTTTTCTGTGCGGGATAAATAATTTGTTTTTGTTTTTGTGATTGTCTTGGTTTGAAAGATGGGTGTCTGCTAGGGAAGGCAGGAGCTTCCCTCTCCCCTGAGTCTGGCCACTCTTTTCATTTTCTTAAGTGCCCAATAGTTAGTTTTCTAGCAATTTATGGGAAAAAATTCCAAAAGTACAAAAGAAAGAAACCCAATACCCAACGGTGATAAATCCTCATCAGCTGTGGGCCTACAGAAATTTGGTGGGAAGAACCTAGGCTTTTGTGTATCTCATGGGATACATGAGCTTAAGGGAGCTCTAGCATAGTATTTTTTGTTGTTGTAGGCACCAATCAGATCTTTGATACTAAAAGCAGGAAGGGATTTTTTAACCCATTTTTCTGATATGTAGGGAACTCAATAATCTCATTTCTCTGGTTTAAAACATTCTTAGGAAGAAGAAGTGCATCTCACAATTGGCCTAATTTGTAATTCATGAGTAAGAAGATACCTCTGGGAAATGTGTCAAACTCTGTCAGTCTAGCACAGTTTAAGCATAGTGTTTTGGAGAGCAAAAATCTTGGGCAGATAAAATTTTTATCCTGCTTCAAGTGAGGCAAATTAATAAAAGCAACTCTTAAAGATGTGTATTTTATGTGTGAATTAGACTTAAACGATTGCCTTATTTTTTTTATTTCCCTTTAGATTCTGGTTCTTTAAATTTGCAACGGCACTTGCAATTAGTGTTGGAGCTTTCTTCATACCTGAGGGACCATTTACAACTGGTGAGGGAATATTGTCTTCCTCTGTATCATGGTGCAATCATACTTAGTTTTAAAAGAAGTAAGTGCATGCTGATGTCATACAGTTTTAATTGTAGCTGTAGTGTACACAGCTGTAGCTGCTGTGTAACTGTAGTGCTTCTCATGTGTTGAGGGACACTAAGATGGGGTGGTAAATCAACTATGGTTCTTAACTGGTTTTGCTTTACTTCTCTCCTAGTGTGGTTTTATGTAGGTATGGCTGGAGCATTCTGCTTCATTCTTATTCAGCTGGTCTTGCTTATTGACTTTGCCCATTCCTGGAATGAATCTTGGGTTGAAAAAATGGAGGAAGGAAACTCAAGATGCTGGTATGCAGGTAAGGAGGGACTGTACTGCAATCAAGTTACTCACTGAATAGTTCATTTTACCAGTGCAGAAAGGGCTGCTTCATGCATAAGTATAATTTTCTCAGATTTGTAGTTCAGCTCCATTTATGTCCTGTTATCAAGTTAAATAAGGGGAAGCAGGGAGAGATGCTCTCAGTAATAAGATATATTCCCTGGTAGTAGAGCCTGAGTTTCACACAATCATAGAATGGGTGAGTTTGGGAGGGACCACAGCAGTTCGTCTGATCCAGCCTCCCAGCTCAGGCAGGGTCATCCCAGAGCACATGGCACAGGATTGTGTCCAGATGGTTCTTCAGTACCTCCAGTGAGGGAGACTCTACAGCCTCTCTGGGCAATCTGTTCCAGGGTGCAGTTATACAAAAAGTAAAGTTCTTACCTCATGTTCACATGCAGCTTTCTGTACATTATGTTATCAGAGAAGTGGCAACTGCAACTTGAGTTTTGTTTAAGGATGGTGGTGGGTTTTTTTGGTTTTTCTTTTTTAGCCACAGGTTTTATTATCCCTTTAGTGCTGATTAAAAACAAATTCATCTGTCAGTGCATCATAATTGAGCAGAATCATATCAAACAATTGTTTTTTCTAGTTGCCAGTCAGTCATTCTTCAAAGGTATATGCTGAGTGAAAGGCCAGGGTAGTGAAGGAGAGTACAAGTCACCTCACTGGAGAAATGATATTTTAATAAAGTGTTTCAGATGAGATAATTTAGATGTTTCAAAATATAGCATGGCCTGCCTTCATTCAGTGACCACTTCTCTACTTAGTGTTTTTACTAAGATGTAATTTGGAAATGAGATTTTGTTTCAGTCTCTGTTGGAGAAGTATTTCTTCAGTTTCTTTTTTGGCTAATAGCTTAAAGTGTGTACAGTACAACTGTGTTCCTTTTTCCTCCTTGCTCTTCCTGGTTGCTGTTAAAGCAGTGGAGAATCAAGCATGGCTTCAGGATTCCCATGTATTGTTTCTTTTTAATACTTCACAGGATATTTGAGAACTTCTTTTACGTTTCATTGCCCAGAACTCTCAATGTATATTGTATACCATACTTGATAATCATGCAGTATTACTCCAATCTTAGTTGTCTCTGTTATTAACCAGTTTAACTGTAGTTTTCTTTCTTCACAGCTCTGCTCTCAGCTACAGCTGTCAACTATCTGCTGTCTCTAGTAGCTGTTGTGTTGTTTTATGTTTATTACACTCATCCAGAAGGTTGTTCTGAAAACAAGACTTTCATCAGTGTTAATATGCTCCTGTGCATTGGTGCTTCTGTAATGTCAATTCTGCCAAGGATTCAGGTATGATTTTATTTCTGTTCCCTCCTATGTTGCCAAAACATAAAGTTGCAGGCACAACATAAGTTTTGCCTGCAACTTTTGGTTGCCTAACTTCCCTGTTTTGTGACTCCTTTGTGTAGGAATCTCAGCCAAGATCTGGTTTGCTGCAGTCTTCGGTGATCACAATTTACACAATGTATTTGACTTGGTCAGCTATGACCAATGAGCCAGGTAAGCGTACTAGCAGTGCAGAGCTTTTTGGGTAACTGGTTTAGCAATAAATTTTACTTCCACCTCTTTTACAGCATTAGAACAGGGAAATAGAATGTTACCTGCATTAGGGCTCAGCTACCTGTGCTACCAGGAGCTCACTCTCCTGAGGGATAGGAAGGGATAGGCAGCAGTGAGGCAGGGCATGGTCTGCATGGCTGGTCCAGGCAAGCTTCCTTGAGGGAGAAAGGGAAGCAGAGTGGCACTTCTTCCAGGGTGTGCTCACCTTTTCCTCCCCCCAAAGCCATGCTCCCAGCAACAATGTGGGAGGTATAAAATAGCAGCCTGGCCTTGCCCATGCATCTCTGAGCTCCACCCCCTCTGCAACCTGCATACTAAGATAATGTCTTTTCCCCTTGCTTATATGGCATCTAAAAATTTCTGTTCTTTACTGGCAGAACTTCAGTATTCTGAAGCTTAGATTTTGCAGATAGCTGCAGCTCCTCTGAGGGATCTAGGAGTTTCATCTCTACCAGTTTTCAAGTTTCTTAGATGACCAAGATGCTACTGTTTATATTTTTCCAAGCTGAGCATTTATAACAAGTAGGAATAAATGTTGTCAGTTTATTGTGTCTGGAAACAGTCGAATATCTCTAAAAATAAATAAGTGCAGAAATTCTGGTGATTAAAACAAATCACCAGATATTGATTTTAGTGGTTTTAATTAGGTCTCTGACCCTTTTATCTTAGTTATGGACAATCGTCTGTGCTTCTGTGTCATGGAATACATGAGTCATCTAATTCAGCCAGTAATTATGGGAAAGTAAGATGGTCTACTGCTTTGAGCTGTTTCATCAGTGTTACGTGTGGATGCTGTGGGTTGGGAACCTCACAATAAAAAAACTCACTTACTGGCATTGTTTTCCAATTCTGGGATGACTCAGGTACCCCACCTATAGAATATGTTCGTCAAACATGTTTTCTAGCAGTAGAATTGCTGAAGTTTATTATGTAGAAAATTTTTGTTTTGTTGTATCTAATTACGTGAGATGGAATAGTAAAGCAGTTGATGCATATCTTATGTAAGTTCAGGATTCTTTTATCAGCTTGAAGGGGCAGATTTTTATGCCATATATACTGTCACTTCCCTGCTCTAGAGAGATTCAGTAGGCTAAAATTAGATTCAAATTTTACTTTAAGACTATCACAGTCATGAATTTCCTTTCTATTTCTGTGCATTCAGCATGGAAATGTGCTATTAAATATTTGTCCTATTCTTGTTTTACGTGAGTTCTAATGCAGTTTCCCTCACAGACAGGCGCTGTAACCCCAGTCTGCTGAGCATCATTGGTTACAATAGTACCACCATTCCAACCCAAGGTCAGGTAGTTCAGTGGTGGGATGCACAAGGAATTGTAGGACTGGTTTTGTTTTTGCTGTGCGTTCTCTATTCAAGGTAAGAGTCTTTAAAAAAATACATTAATTTGTATCACTTCTTATTGTTAGATATTAGATTGTATTTACTTGGGTAACTGTACCATGTCCTTTCCTGTCAAATCCAGCATCCGGACATCCAACAACAGCCAAGTTAACAAGCTGATGCTGACCAGTGATGAGTCAACACTGATAGAGGATGGAATGCCCAGGAGTGATGGCTCCCTTGATGATGGAGATGATGTTCACCGAGCTATAGATAATGAGAGGGATGGAGTTACTTACAGTTACTCCTTCTTCCACTTCATGCTTTTCCTGGCATCACTGTATATCATGATGACACTTACCAACTGGTACAGGTATTTACATTTGATTAGATGTTGTGCTGATAGTGAGCATACAAGATGCCATCTCTTGCTGAACAAGGAGGCACAAGTCACAGTCTCTGGAATGTAGGTATTGAGTGGGCTTTCTCAAGGGAAGTTACTGTTTGAGTTACAGTTAGGGAACTGTGAAAACTGTAGCCTTCCTTGTTCACAAGTGCCTGTTGTATTTTCTAGGATGATTTTTGTCATTCACTGAACTGCTGGAAATGCATCCTGCTGAAGTGAACAGGATAAAGTCTTAAATTATATAACAATTAGAATTCAGTAAACACTATGCCCCATGTCTGGTACAGAGAGCTATAAAAAGGATGTTATATCAGCAGGTCAAGGGGGAGGTGTTTCTTCCCATCTCATCAGTGCTAGTGTCTCCTCCAGTTCTGGGGCTTCCCAGTATGAGAGAGACACTGGAGAGAGTCCAGCAAAGGCCCACAGAGGTAATGAAGGAACTGTAGCATGTGTGATATGAGGGGAAGCTGAGAGAGCCGGGGCTGTTCAGCTTAGAGAAGGTCCGAAGGTTGTCTCACCAATGTATAGAAACACCTGAAGCAAGTGTGCAAAGATGGAGCCAGGACTTCTCAGTGATGCCCAGTGACATAGCCAGAGACAAAGGGCACAAACTGAGACACAGGCAGGTGGTTCCCTCAGAACATCAGGAAACACTTTTTCATTGCTAGGGTGACTGAGCACTGGCACAGGTTGCCAGGGGAAGTTGTGGAGTTTCCATTCTTGGAGGTACTCCAAATCCAACTGGGCAGCTGGATTTAGGTGGAGCTGGACTAGAGAACCTTCTGTGGTCTCTTCCAACTACAGCCATAGTATGACAGGGCTTGGTGGAAGGAAATTATCTTGTCTGCTCCTTGAAAAAAATCCTCACAATAAAATAGTCCTCCTCTGTGTGAACTGTTGCTAACAGCTTGATCAGATGTTATTCAGAATTAAAATATACAAATTAAGGTCTCTAGTTACTTGGCAAAGAACAATTTGTATCAAGAAAGCAACACCAAAGGGTACTTCTTCAGAAATAACTCTTAATAGATAGTCCTTTGATAGGTCCCCCAATAGGTGGGCTTGTTTTAAGGCCCTACTTGGGTCAATATGACATGAAGATGATTAATTTCTCTAGGCAGTGTCCTTTGGCAAGGCAAAATACATTCTTTTTATCTCTAAGTGTTGTCCATTTTTTGCCTTTTTGGAGATTTGTTAGAGATTCCTTCTAATTACTTCTGCTTCCTGGCAGCTTCTTATACTGAGTAGTTTTAGTCCTGCTGTTGTTTTTCCACCTCCTGTGACACCAGCTTACAGGTGGTGTTCTTGTACAGACTGGTGTGAATTGCCTGGAAGAAGGGTCCTTTGAGGTGTAAATTCAAAATTACCTACTGTGAAAACAGTGTTGAAGGGTGGCTTAGAACACAAGTATGTTTTATTGGAAAAAAATTGCAAATGATCCTTTTCCTTGGTTCACAGTCCGGATTCTTCTTACGAGACAATGACCAGCAAGTGGCCGTCCGTGTGGGTGAAGATCTCTTCCAGCTGGATTGGCATTGTGCTGTACGTGTGGACTCTGGTGGCTCCGCTGGTTCTTACCAACCGCGACTTTGACTGAGCTGTGCCGCTCTGCGGGGAGGCTGCGTTAGCGCCACGCCTCCCTGAAACAAACAGTATTCCGGGTAATAGTGCGGGTGTAAATACACGTGTGTGTGTGTGTGTGTGTGCTGTCCAGGTAGTATTCCCTGCTTTATCCTGCATGATTACCTTGAATCATGTCTTGTCATTTCATTACATGACTTCTTCTAGCTGAGCTCAATGGTAATTGCTGTAACGATGGTTTTCATAGGATTACTCCGAGTTTGAGTGCTTTGGGAGAATGAGATGTAAGATCAAGAGCTTTTGGAAGTGTGGTTTTCCCCCTCAATTGCATTAAGTGGTTATAGGAAAAAAGTGCAAGTGTTAATTCAGGTAACTAAACAGCGCTAGGTCAGGCTTTTCAAGTAAAGGAGGGGCTGCCTTTGATGATCCCTGTTGCCTTGATTCCAAAGTAAGCCTTGAGTGTTAGACTCAAAGTGGAGCACACGGGGTTCACTGGACCTTGCAGCACTTTGGCACTAACAGCCAGACCTTTCCCATGCAGAGGGCAGCAGTATCTTCAGCACAGTTGTGAGAGGGGGGAAACTTGCACCTGGAGCTGCAGGGGGAGCTAGTCTTGTGTGTCCCTTTGTGCACAGGAGGACAGGCACCCTGGGGAGCAATATTCTGGGATCAGATGCTCAGAAGCATGTTTTTAAGGTACCTGTTTACAATGTGCATCTACATATTATTATTGGTTTTTTAAGTAGTTTAAGTGGCATAGCTGTGCTGTAATTTATTGCTGTTTTGTGTGCCACTTTCTTCTTGGCTAAGCTACAATCATGCAGTTCACAAGGAGCTGAGTGGTGAAATCTGTGTAAGCCCTTTAGAGGAACTGAGTATTGTGATTGAAAAACAAAGTGGAGAAAAAGGAGCTCTGAAATTACAGTAACTGAAGGAGGAGGTTTTCATTGACTGAGGCTTCAACTGAAGGCTTCTTAAAATATTTGGGGCTCTGAATCTTGAAATCTTATACTGTATTAGGTATTTTGCTTGTTGTCCATTGCCAGAGATGGACTTGAGTCTAGAAAGTCAAAATCTAGGCATAGTTCCTGTGCAGTTACGAAATCTTAAAATGCTTTTGTGCTTGCTGCTTTGTAACTGAAGTACATAAGCTGCATTTCTGTTACTTGCTACAACTTGAGCCTAGAGCAGCCTGACTGGGAGTGACCCTGGAGCCTGCAGATGTCATGCCCTTCTCTTTCTGTGGTGTTTGTGACTTCCTGTTGCTATTCTCTAAGCTTTTAATTCTACATCTGAACACTGACATTTACTGCAAAAGTCTTGACAAGTCAAACTTGAGACAGTAATAGATTAGTAAAGGCTTGTAATAATTTGGAATATGTTGTTACCTTATTAATAAATAAATTTGGATGAAGATGTCCCATGAATTTTGATGTCTCATGCTGCTGCCAGATTGGCTATTGCAAGGGTTTGGGTAACATCATCCCCTCTTCTGGGGATGCTTTGTAGCACTGTCATGTTCTGAGAAGAGCTGACAAGTGCTGCAGCGCACACCTCTGAGTCCCCAGCTCTTTCATGGACCACTGGTAACCCTCTGGGTGAAGTCCTCTGACAGTTCTGTGCCCTCTGCAGCCGTGTCCCAGCAAATGCAAACAGGCCTTGCACCTCTTGACTGCGTTCCTGCTTCCTCAACTGCTGCCACGTCACCTGTTTAAATTTGGGTAAAACACCTAACACCACTTCTACTACAGCAGTTCCCGAGTCCTGTAAAAAAGAACAAGTTGCTGAATTCAGATGAGGAGACTACTGTCTATGGATTCAGCTCCTTGTACAAATGGCCAATTACTCCTTTAAAAAAAGTTTTAGATCTACTGCCAGAGTTGGGGAATGTGGTTTTTGTGTTGCATGTATGAAATTACTGAAATGCAGTTTCTCTCTTTCCTGAGCCTTTGTGCTAATTTTCAGTTATAGTTTGACTTACATTTTATACTGAATTCAGGAGCTCAAGGTGAGATGATTTGGTTTAAAGCATGTCAGCCACCCCTTCTCCCCGGTGGGGTGACGCAGTGTTGGAGCAAAGGGGTGGCTAGCCCAGCAAATAGAAGTCTCCAGCACTCACACCAGGATTGGGCCAGCCTTGAGAGCTCTGGACCCAAGTGCTGGCTCAGAGCCACGCTCTGTGAACACCCAAACACCGAGGGCAGGAGCAAGGATGAGAGAGAGGCCTCTCACGGGAGTTCCAAGGAGGTTTATTCTCCTGAAAACTCTCCCACAAGAGAGCCCAGATCTCAGGTTACAGCCAGTTATCTATGGGGGAGGAGCAAGGGGAGGGGATGAATGAGCCTATGAGGGAAACTCGGGGGAGGAGAACAAGGTGGGGTTTACAGAGTATAAACCAATAAAGGATCACAGTGGGAAGAAACAGATTACATAAACCAATGAGGGACTGTGTAACTGGATGGACAGGGAACTCTTCAACAAAGGGCAGTTTCCAGAGTGGATTGGTAGCTGGGATAGAAGGATACACCTGGGATAAACTATTAACATAACGGGGGGGTGGGATTTACAAGTTTACAATATAAAAAATAATCAAATATAGTAATCAAAAACCATGCTGCAACAGCTCTGGCTCTAGCACAACTACACAAACGCGGCAGCGCTTAGGGCTTCCATGAGTGCAATAGTGGACACACACCTTGGAAGGACTGGGCTTCTCCACTGGAAGTGATGGGGCTCTCAGTAAGAAATCAAAGAGAGAAAACCCTTTTGTGTGCTACTATTGGAAAACAGTTTGCTGCATTAGACAATTGTTTTGGAGGCTTATCAATAAACTCTTCAGGTTGGAGGTAATGAAATTATTTTCCAGGAACTGTGCACAGCAGACCTTGCACAGCTACTATGGTAGGAAAATGAGGCTGGTTAAATCCATAACCACCTGGCACACAGAATAAAAGACAAACTCTTGACAAGTATCACACTTAAGTAACATTTATTTTGTCAGCATAGATGGTCCAAGTTAAAAGTACTCATGCAGTCATGGGGCCTGGTAGCTGTCAAGAACTTTTCCCCAGTTTGTGCTGTGTGTGAGCACTTCCACTGAAGTGAAAGTAAGGCAGAACCAAGATTTAGCAAGGTACAGGCACTTTGTTCCCAGTTGAAGCAGGGAAAAAAAAAGCCTACATCAGGTCCTGGTCCCCCCACCCCGAAAAAGCCTCATGTGTCTTTAACAAAATGTAAAAATAAAACCCCCAAAATACAGAAAGTCAGTGTTCCCTAACCATACACTACTAGTTTATGTCATCATAGGTAAAGACAAGAAGTATAAGAAACCATAAACCAAAGCTCACTATTGACAAGTGTTGGTACCTGCAGTACGAGCAATGTGTGCAACACCAAGTGTTCACAGCAGTGCAGCAGCAGCCTGGCTCAGCAGCGCCAGCTGTGCCTGGTGGCTTGTCTAACTCCATAGCTAAACTGCTTGTATAAGATAGGAAAGGTACTTCAGGTTCCACATATCTGGTTACATAAAACAGTGATTTACAAAAAAAACTCAAACAATATTCTAAATAAATAGTTCATCTTCATGACTATATACAGAGCCTCCCTCACATCAGTTATCCAAGAAGGGCATGTCTGTGTCCATGGGTGCTGGGGCAAGTTCACACAGGTAGAACAGTGTGGCCTCGCTCGCCTCTGCCTCCGTCAGCGGCTCCAGACGCACCAGTTTGCTCTGGGTGGGCTGGGGATCCAGGCTGCTCTCCAGGAGCTCGTCCCCTTCAACAGTGGAAGGAGTTTCAGCTGTGAAGCTCCCATTCTCAACAGCAGAGCCTGGGTTTCCATCGAGGAATGCAAGGAGTGGAAATGCAGTGTAGTGTATCAGCTGCTTATCTACAGAGAAAAAAAAATGCCCAGAATATCAATTCATGTGCCTTTCTACATGCAGAGGAAAAAACAAAATCCAACCCACAGTACTTACTTGAAGAATAATTAATAAAAAAAGATAGGTGTTTGCTGCATTTTTAAAGAATTATTATGTTCATGCATAACATTAGTTGTGCAGATTCACCTGCAAAACATCAGTTTCTCTGCATCTAGTGCAGAGACAAAAATCTAAAAAGCAAATATACTAAGTACTGTATTTTGGTTATTCATCAGCATAACATAAAACCTGATGAAGAGCGAATAACTAAGATGACTTTTAGAGTAATGTTCAACTGTTGACCTGTTTCAACAGATCACAACAACTAACCTGATCTCTGCTTAGTACCTTGCATTTCCTGTGAAGCTTCTGGACTGGCATTATTCTTGTTAGTTTCTTTTCCCTTTGTCTCCGTCTGGGAACAAAAGCAAACTCTTAAAATACATGTTTAAAGCCTGTTCCAATGCCACTGGAAAACAGCTGACCAACTACTACAAAAAATATTTTTTTATTTTTGATAAGACGCAGTGGCATAATGGGTATTACCCACCCTAACACACCTAGGCTGAGAAAACATTTAATGGAAACACAGGCAACAAAACAAGAACCAAAACTAATGCTTTAAATGAACAGGACAAATTCAAAGTACGACATCTTTGCTCCACTGCTTAATATCGTATTTCTTTTCCCACCAGACAATACAGATGAAACCATTCTGATAGAAGTGCATACCATATTTGCAAGTAAAAAAAAAAATCTCATGGGATACAAAAGTCTGGTACAATGTAGAAGTAATACAAGTTTTAAAGGACATTACTAATTAATTGGGGTGCTTTTTTTCCTTTGCTGTTTAAAGCCCAGGAACTCAGCTGCAGTCTTCCTATTCTCACGCAGATCTTAAAAGCCAGAGCATGAGATGCCATGCATGATTCCAGTAAAGAAAACAGCAAATGATGAGTGAATTTTGCATCTCTCACTACTGCATATGTTGAGCAATGGACTTAGGACTTACTTTGGTATTAGTGATATGATCATGATCTGTGGGATTCATCTGCACAGAACTTGTAAAAAGCTGAGTAAGACAAAAGACATCAAGTTTTAGGTATCTCAGTGTCGCTATTAAGAATACAAGACCATTGCTTCTATGTGTGAGAATAACCCCTGTACTTATTCAACCCTTCATGAGGACTGGCGTCTATTTATGGGTAATTACTGCTTTCACAAAGAAAATCTAGCTTTGGAACACAATGGTTTCAAATTCCATGAACCCTGATCACAAAAGAAACAACTGTATAGCATCTAACACTATTTGCCGCAGTCTTAAATGACCAGTTTCTTCTGATATTGCTGCATGGATAATCCTGTCTACAATATGGATGAACTTAAGTTGCATGTGACACCAAGGTGGAAGGAGTCATCAGGAAGTGGAGAGCAGAGCTGCTTTTAAGAGGGATTTCAGTGAAGTGGGCGAGCGGCCAACGGGCACCTCCAGCAGGTTCAACAGCCACATGTCACTAGGACCCAGTATTCTCATGCACTGGCCCAGGTTAGGGTTAAGGAACAAATGGACAGGGAGAAGCACCTCAGAGAGCGGACATGTGAGTCATGGCAGACAACACCCTGCCACCAGCCAGCAACATGGCCTTGCTACATGGAGGTAGCTTCTTTTTAACCCCAGTTCATTGAGAAGACCACAGATGATGTGCTGGGTTATTTCAAAGCAAGAGCATTAATCGACCTGACATCTAATTTCACATCACAACAAACATAAGCATTATTTCATTACGAAAGTCATTGTGCAATTTGAGCATTCACTTGAACAGTGATGTAGCATTAAGACTTATACCAGTGCTCCAGAAACTCATAAATATTTATAGCTTTGCTTTGTAAAGGGAAGGAAAGATCATTTGTGCTTTAAATCAATATTAAACAGCAACAACACACACAAACATTTTCTATAGCCTATTATGAAAATACTTAAAATTAAGTCAAAGTTACATCAACCAGGAGATCTGGATCTATGCTGAACTGTCGTCCTGACAACATAGCCTGGAAGTCCTCTAAACTGCAGTCGATACTGTCCAGATAATCCAGAAGTTCAACTCTAGAAGGCAAACAGTATTTTATTGCCGTATCCCTTAATAAAGTTAGAGAAATCCTTAAGTAAGCTTTACACCAACGTACTACATGCAACTAAAAATCTTCACCAGAACTAGAATGAACCAAATCTTTCACAAGAAATGACCTCTGGAAAAAAATGAAGACTTTTAGCCTCTTTAGAGGAGAACCCAAGTCAGCAGACAAGTGCTCTGGAATAGGTATCACAGGAATCACATCAACAGAACGCTATTACATTAGATTACATCTCCGACATTAGCAGAGATGCAATTCTTGCATCCACATAGCCTTAGTGGGTGTAATCCACCTGCACGAGTGACAAAAATCCTGACAGTTTAAACCATCTCCACAACATTACATTGCCAAATGAAATATCTCAACTCAGTCACTTAGTAATGAAAATCAGAGTCTTAAAATACTTAAAATAGAAGGATCTTCAGAAACTGGCTGGAGTAACAGTGACCTGTAACTTTAAAGTTCTCAGCAGAAACCACTATTCAGTTCTTTTTACTTCAGTCAAATAAACAGTTCTAATACTTGAAAAAACAAAAGACCAGACTACTCACTTTCCGAGAAGATTAATATTCTGTGAAATTACTCCATTTTCATTGAGTATGGAATCCATCACAGAGACTGGGTCTTCTGCAGTTAAAGTTGACTGGTTATTCAGCTGTACAGCACTTGACATGAGTGGGCTTGTGCTGTCACTGGCAGCGCTGACTGGATCATTATTTGGGACAGCAACTGATTCAGTGCTTTTATCCCCTTGAATTACAGGGGCATATTCATCTTCGTTATCATCTTCCACAATTACAATGTCAGGAGAATGGTAGCTACAGCTACAGCTGTAATGGGAAATAAATTAATTACAGCATTTCATACACATTTAAATTGGTATTCGTCCACAGCTTTAGTTACCTCTTACTTTAGTCAAGCTACTATTCAGCTACTATCAGGAAATAAATTTTTCTACTGCTTTTTAATACTAAACACAGTAAGACAGTCAAAATATCTATTTTCCATTGATACAGTTCTGTAATAATCAATACAATTAATGCAGCTCTGTTAGCAGACACTATTGTGCCACACCACAACAACCGATAGCTGAAGAGCTACAGGAACCACTGACAATTTTGTCATTAGAACAACTGTAAGCTTGCATATAAATGTGAAGTATGTACAAAGCGAACCAAATCATACAAAGTCATCAAACCAGACAGATAGCATATATTTTGTGTATTTCCTGTAAAACAGCATCAACTCTGTAGCACCCATAACAAAGCATCCCAGTCTACAGGTTTGTAGTTAACCTTATTATGCATAGCAGGAACAAAAACCTGAAAACCAAGTGCAAGCCTCAACTGATTAGCTTTCATCGCTGTTCTGGTTCTTAACCCTTATGAAGCTGTTAATTATGTTGTCTCTCTGTCACAGCATTTTTCTCATGAAGCTTTCTATCAGAGAATGCATTCCTAGGCATCAGATGAGTAAGAACAATGGTGCCAATTCAAGTGCAAGCTACAAATATTAAGCTGTTTTCACTGATGTATAGTACAGGCCCTATCAATCTAATGCAACTCGAGAAGAGAGCTGCATCTAAATCCCTGGACTAAGTTTCAACTTTCTTGTAGCTAAGGGATGAACAACTTCTGTAGAACTGGAGTACAGACAGAAAGGAACATAATCAAAAACACAACTGGGACTGTAAAAAAACCCAGAATCCTGAAATTAAGTGGCTTAATGCAAAGACCACACTAAAACCTGACAACCACATGTAAATTATTCTCCACAAAAACCTACAAAAACAAGAGAAGTTGTTTCTCTCTGTAAACAGAACCAAAATGTAAGAAGACTTCTCTCACTCTTGCTTTAGTATATTTAACTATTATGCAATAGTACAGATTGCGTTCATCAGTTTCCATCTATCCTCCTGATTAAAACTCCAACAGCCAATTAACTATTTTGGAAGAAATCCAGAGGTCAGTAAATCAAAAGCTAGAGTGAATTCACAGATGAAGTTTCTAGATGTGCAGGAGTGCTGAACAATTCTAATCACTTCACTAAGAAAAACTGTCTTAAGACATTTGAATTAGTGCATACTATACAACACTGAAAATCATTTATTAACACACTTCTTGAGACTTCTTACTTGGAAGAATCTGAAGTAGTATCTTCACTTGTTTCTGGTGTAACAGGAAGATTTTCTTCATCAGCCATGGGATGTTCTTCCTCACCCACATCCTCAGTAACATCATAAATAACAATGTCATCTGAAATCTGTTCCCTCTGTTTTAAGCCCTCATTTCTGTTGAGAGGTACCTGAGAATTATTTTTAAAAGAGTCAGGGCACAGAGGGATGATGAGCTTCAGCATTTTTACAGTTGTCATATCTTAAAATGCTTCACATCTAAATGAAGTCTAAGAGCTTTTCTACACCTTGGATATTACAAGCTGTTTGTACAGATCTATGTTTAATAGAAAAAGCCATACAGGTAAGTACACAACTGGAGAATAATAGCTATAGGAAAAAGAATTTGGCAAATACTACAGGCATAGAAATAAAATTATACTAGCAGTATCAGATAGTAGAACTAAAAATATTAGAACAGTGACTGCTGTTTAAACAGTACTTTGCTATAAAGCTACTAACTCTAGTGCCATGCTACAGCACTTGTTTTAACAATTTCCTCGCCAGTCATTATTTGGACAGCAGGAAACAACTATCAGTGGTGTAACTCATTCAAATGTAACAGAACATGACATAATTTTGCTGGTTTGGATGCTTCATTGCAGAGCAACACACTGGACCCTTGTCTTTGAATGGGGCCAGGGATGCCACATTCTCAGAGATAAAAATGTAACATTTTTCATGCTGTTTCTAACAGCACCATTCATAAAAGCAAACTGCTTTCAGTAGGATCATGTCTAGCTGTATGTAATAATATAGGTAACTGGTTTATACATGCTTATGTTGGAAAGTGAACGGTGATTATCAACACATTCAGCTTCTGAAAGGAACCAACACAGGCTATCACTTCTACAAGCTGACAGCTCACAGTACACAGTTGCTTTATAGTCTCCATACAATGAATTTGACCCATCTGCCCACCTGCACTCCAGCACAACAGAGAGTATCCATAATAGAAAACTTACATGGTGGCTACCGTCAGTGGGTTCTTTCACAATTTTCTGAAATACATTCGACTTTGTAGGTCCGTTAGTGTTCAGAAGTAGAGGCCTGCATCAAAAAGAGTGAAGGAAGAAAGCCATCTCAAACCCATCTCTTTGGTAACTAGTCAACAAGGTCTGTCAGTATATCAAGTGAGCAGAAAGTTTTCAAGGCCATATTTACCTCTTGCGTTTTAGGCTCACTAGTTGGTTATTCTGCACCAAGGTAACAATGAATTGTACAATCTGTAAGGGAGAGAACACTATTGTTAGTTGCTATACTTTGTAATTCTTTCTCTTGAGTACCAAGGCACCTTATAGCAAAAGATGCCAATAATGAAATCTATACATAAACACCAAAACACTTCCTTTGTATAATTATTTTTATACAGAGCTGTTCAGAAAACCTAAAAATCTAGGTAAAAATCACTGCTGATAATATCTAAATAGTTATTCAATTGTTAAAGAAAGACTTTTCACACAGCAGGTGATAAGAGCTGGCTTTTACACAATATCATACAATACACAGGAAGCCATGCAGCAACTCAAACGATTAAAAGAATTCTAATCAGCAATAACGAAAGGCATACAGGGATGTGGACCATATACATAAATACTAGTTCTGGTGAAAGGCATTTTTGACAAGATTCAGAAAAAAATTATATGTACAATTAACAGTATTCATCAGCTGTCTTTCCTTTTGAAATGTTAGCCTTCCTTATGTTTTAAATCTAAGGCTTTAATGTATGTATGTGGCTTGAAGAAACTGGTAAATATATTCAGTAAATCTCTGCTACAAGGCTACTTGTGGTGATGCCCTTTCTGATATGTTAAAAAATAATCCATAAACTATGCATTTATATGAGTTTTGGTAGATCATAAATCTAATTGGTAAAAAATCTAAGTTAATTATCATGTTATCAATAGGTTCCACTCAATAATCTATTCCGCTGGTAACTTTAGGAATACACAGTCAGTGGGTCAGTTAAGTGGGGCAGCAGTGAATTTCCAATACAGAATCTTGTAATTCTTGCAGTGAAAAAGTTTCTCCTTAGATCAGTTGACGAAGAGAAATAGACATCTGATTCCCAAAGTAATAAAAAATGGATGGACCATAGTAATGACTGATGTAGGATATTCTTGACCCTCTTTCTTTGAAGATGTTTACAAGACTTTGGCCGTATTTTCTACATATGTAATAAAATACGCTGAATCTTTGTATCACTAGGGTTTTTTCATCATATACCACCTTGCTGTTTTTTCTGTTAAAGAGAGATTTGACATAAAAAGCTGAGTAAGGGCAAAGCAAGGTAACATGGCAAAGCATTCCTACTTGAGAAGCACTCACGACACTTGAATGAAGCCTTACCTTTCGAATAACTTGCTGCTGTTGCAAGTGTTTTGCTCTCAGTTCTGACACTTCCCTCCAAAGGGATTCATTCTCTCTGTTTAAAAATGATGATTTAAAAGATAAAACTAGTTATTAATTTAGTTTAGTTATTATTTTAGTTAATAAAACTAAATAGACTAGTTATTATTTTAGTTAATAAAACTAAATAGACTAGTTATTATTTTAGTTAATAAAACTGTTAAAAAGCAGTTGGCTTCATTAAAACTCTTTGAAATATGTTTCTAGATTGGGGTTGGTGTGGGAGTGTCACACAGGCAGCAAGCAGCCTTGGACAGCAACTATGAAACAACCTGTACAGCCCAAATAGCTTGTAGAGAATTTCCATCTGCTTTAAAAGAATTCCCAAATTTGGCAATAATCATTACCTATACATTCAGCATTTCAAAATTAACTATCAGCATTTAACAGTTAACTCTATTAGCTCCAGTAAACGGGCATGTTAGGTGATAAAAAATAACAGGAGCAAGTCAGAGGTAGCAGTTTGCATGAAACACTGCCATTTTAGAAACCTTGGTTCTTCCAGTACTCCACTGGACTCCAGCTACTTTCCAGGGTAAAGACTGCCCTATATTAACCATGAGCCTTGCTGTTTCCAACAATGTATGCCATATTAAGAGGCAGATGAGTACCAAAAGCTTCAACAAATACGAGCAGACAACATATGAACCTCCTCTCTTCTACAGTTCAATTTTAAAAATAAATAAGCAAACTCCACTGATGTTTGGGTTTTTAGGAAATCTTTAAGTTTCCAGAAACAGCAGCTCATATGCAATGTGACAGGGTACTACTCAAACTGTTCCTATATCCAATATACAATTTAAGAGTATAGTTCCACAACAAAGTTAACAGCAGAAGTTAGGGATTCTTAACTTTTTCAACTTTTTCACTAGTTTATCAACAGCTTTTGTAGGATCAGGTCTTCTAATTTAGTTCCAGTTTCTACCTCAATTACTTTAAACTGACAGGATGACAAGACAGGATGTCCAAGACCAACCACTATGTTCTCATCTCTACAAACTGTCAGCTCGTCAGCAACTGGATGTCATTTCAGTAAAAGCCAGCCCAGCCAAACTGCTCTGGGCAATGGTTTGGACTTGATGGCCTTCTGAAGCTCCTTTCAACCTATTCATCCAGGATTTCAAAAGGGAAAATATGATTTTTACTCTAGACTGGCCAGATTCTAACAAACACTATGCCTAAGGAAAAGAAGTTTGCCTCTGAATATTCTGAATATTCTGTAGTGACTCAAGTCACTTCAACTGAAGTCTAGAAATGAGAGAATTTACTTCTTAAAACCTGAACTAACTGGTGACCTCTGACACAGAGGTCACTGTCATGAACCCTACTAGAAGTAATAGTTTCTATTAGAAAACTAAGGTAATGTGACTTACAGTGCATGACCTTATGCTTATGTATCTTGTCTGTATCTACATACTCCAAAGGATTAAGTGATTTCTGACATATATCTCTCACTGTTGAGAATAAATCTTAATTTCTAAGCAGGGAGTAATGAAATTCTAAAAAACCCTCAATTTAGATTTGGATTTTCAATTCTGCTTCTCTGTCAATGAGGTAACTAATGAATTTCCAATCAGATTCCTAAACACATCTTCACAGGTATTAACTCTTCTACAATTTTAAACAGTGGGGGAATGAGGACAAAAATGACAGGAAAATAAAAATCAATGAGCAAAGACATTAATTGTCCTACAAAAGTATTATATGCAAGCTATGCAAACCAAAGTCTGCCTCAAGCCAAATCCAGTAAATATTTCAAACTTGAGGACAAAAACCAGCATACTTTATACTAAGCTGATTTAAATATTCAGACTCAGCATCTATATGGAACTATTATTAAATGTGTTATTTAATTGCCTACTACTAGACAGTTCTGCAAACACTAACATTGCCTATTAGTTTTAATAATACCAGAAAATTCAATTCTAAAGCAATTTTTCTATTGAAATTTATGTTCCTAAAGCAATAATTAAAATCAGGCAACCAGAAATCAAGAGACACCTAGAAATGTCTTTGTCCAGTTTCTAGTATCACAATTACTCAGCATTAAGGATCAGATACAGATGAAGCAACTTACCTCTTCAAAAGTGACAACTGAGATTCAATAGTCGTTTGTTTAATTTGTACCTTTTGAGCACTGCATATTATTTTGGACAGATCTTCCTGGCGTATCTTGTTTTCTTCAGGTCTCGAAGAAGAAACCTTTAAAAGATCAGAAGCCAGGAAAAACTTCCCTTAACTCACACTTAACTACTACTCTCTTTTGGCTTTGAAGTATATTTTCTTACTAATGTTCATAAAATATGCACTTAATTTAATAATAAACCAAGAATCCAAAAAACCCCAAAACCAGAAACAGCTATCACCACGTTAGCTTTAATTGTTACAAACGTGTGTACACTCAGACTCTTCAGGACTTTTCCCAAGTGCTCTACTTCATCATAACTGCATCACAATAACCTGGTGATAACAAGTACATCACTCTGCGCTAGTTTTGGCTGGTGTGGGATCATTTTCTTCATAACAGCAAATACAGGGCTGTGTTTTGGACTTGTGCAGTTATGCTGCCGTGCTGGCAATTCAGAGATGTTTTTGTTACTGCTAAGCAGCGCTTACATATGGAGTCAAGGGCTTTTCTGCTTCTCAGATTATCTCACTCCAGCAGCCAGTTGGCTAGGGCTGCACAAAAAATTGAGAGGGTACACACACACAGCTGGGACAGCTATCCCCCCCTGACCAAAGGAGCATTCCATACTATATGGTGTCATGCTTGGCATATAAAATTGGAAGAAAAAGAAGGAAGGTGGGGGGGATGTTCAGAATGATGGCATTTGTCTTCCCAAGTAACCATTACATGTGATGGGGTCCTGCTTTCCTGGGGATGGCTGAACACCTGCCTACCCAATGGGAGTGGTAGATGAATTCCTGGTTTGGCTTTGCTTGCGTGTGTAGCTTTTGCTTTACTTATTAAATTGCCTTCATGTCAACCCATGAGTCTTCTCACCTTTACTCTCCTAATTCACTCCTATGCCCTGACATGGGAGGAGTGAACAAGCGGCTGTGTGGGGCTGAGCTGCTGGCTGGAGTTAACCATGACATTCAGTTTAATCTGCCGTATTTCTATTTGCCATCTATATCCACTTGACTCAATAACAGCAGAACACTTCAGAAGCAAAATGAATGTGTTTGTAGCTTGGCCTCATTCTCTTTGGTGTAAAGTCTAAACCTTACTGTAGCTTTGTTCTGAAACAAGTACATAAACGAGTATTTTCTTATATTGCTAATGGTAAAGTCAAAACATGCTCTGCGTTTCTAATACTCATTTGCAAACTGTCACATGACATAACTCAAGTTTTTTTGCCACCTGTGAAACTTTATTATAATGACAGCAAAGTAAATAAAAAAGACTTGTCAAATTCCCCAAAATATATTTTAAAAAGCTCAAGATATAAATGAAAATGAAGAGCTTCTATAAGCTCTGAACTTATCTGCACTCAAAATCCTGCAGTTAAACTTGACATGAACTTAGCTATTCACCAATACTTTAATAGTACACATTTTCCACATACTGAATTTTCACTAACCTTCCTTTTAATGTGTTCCAGCAAGTCCTCCCGGCCCTGCCTAAAGTATGCATGCCGAAACTCTACCGGGCCGTCTCGCTCCAGTTTGACAATTCCAGAATCAACATGGACTACTTTACGGAAGCCATCTTTAAAAAATATAAAAACAAAAGAAAAACCTCAAAACTCACGTTAAGAAATTCAAAGTATGCTGTCCCAACCATCCTGTTACCAAGTTTAAGGGTAAGACAGTATCCTAGTTGCAGAGAACACAAGGCTACTGCTCAAAGGAAATGACAACTTAACTTTCATGTACAGGATTTAGAAGTGTGCTAGAATGCAAAAGTCCAGGAACTTACACATGTTTAACTGTCTGACAAAGCTTGCCATGTTGTTATGCTTGAAGTACTTGGGAAGAATCTCTTTTGCGAATCTCTGTTCATTCAACACCAAGAAACTCTTTCCATTCTAAAATGAGAGAGACACATTAAGCTACTTAAAAACCATTGCAGAAAACACACTGGACTTTGAGAATTAATCATCAGATTGGAATGTTTCCTTTGTGCATGGAGTACATTACTGATTTGCTTGTCTACAATTTTCCAAAACAAAAGCGTACAAACCTTGCAGTTGCAAAGCAACTGAGTACTATCAATTTACATCATCACCTATATCCGAAGGGGAACATCTCTATTGTTACACCCTGCTTTATCAAGATATGAAATAATTGTTTACCAGCAATTTTCAGTTTCACAACAGGACAATACTATCAATTTTGAAGGCAGTTTTGAAGCCCTGGTAAGGAAACTTAACAAACAACCTGAACAAGTACCTACAACCAGCTGACAGTCCCATCTGCTTTTCACTAAAAAAGCATGATTGGTTTGATAGGACTTATAGAGCAGATGGAGCTGTCATAGAGGTGAGGGTGTCCACTGGGTTTTGAAGTCACAAAAAAGGTAGCCACCTAAAGCAAGATTCCCCTTCTGGAATGCCAACTGTGAGGAAGACTGATCTTTTAGTTAATCCACAGGCTTTAACTAAAATAGAAGGATCAGCTCTTTGTTCTTCAATGACTGCACTTCATTTAACTACAAGGCAAGTAACTGGCAGAATGCAAACTGCCTACTTCAAAATGGTTTAGGTTTTGTCTACACATCCACAAGACTCTCAACCTGTAGTTAATAAAATGTCTTATCTTCAACATGTCAACACTTTTCCTGCATGAATCACTTTTCTTATCCTCAAATGCCAGCAGTTCAATGATCCCAAGAAGCCTAACGAACCAACTGTAAGACCATGTGAAGGTCCTTGTCTGAAGGCAGGTGTCCCTGTTTCAGCTAGGATAGAATGAACTTTTTTCTTAGCAGCTCATAGAGTGCTGTGTTTTGGATTCAGTGAGAGAATAATGTTAATAGTAAGTTGATGTTTTAGTTGTTGCTGAGCAGTGCTTACCCAAGTCAAGGTCTTTTCAACTTCCCAAATGCTGCCAGCAAACAAGTGCACAACAAGTTAGGAGGGTGCATGGCCAGGACAGCTGACCCAAACTGGGAAAAGGGATATTCCACACCAGAGAACATCACACCCAGTATTTAAACTGAAGGAGTTATCCAGCAGGAGGGCCAACTGCTCTTTTCAGATGGGCTGGGTAGCAGCCTGCAGGAGATAAGCAACTGTATTGTGCATAATTTGTTCTTCTTGTGTTTTCTTTCTATTTTATTACTGTTATCATATACTTCATTTCAATTTTAAATGGTAATCTCAACTCACGAGTTTTACTTTCTCTACTAGGGTACATGGACGTGAGCAAGTGGCTGAGTTGTACTTAACTGCCAGTGGGGGTTAAACCACACAGCTTGCTCCTGCAAATCAGCAGGGAGCATCAGAAACAGGATGTTACAAATGGCTCTCCACTGGATGACTTAGGGGCTTAACACTGAGAGGAAGGTGGGGAGATGAAAACTTCCAGTAATGCCTACCTACCTCCTGCTGAGAATCAATCAACAGAATAAAAAGGGGAAGATAAAGAAACGGCAAGAACGGACTATTTTAGCCAATGCTGTGTGAAATTCACAAACCGAAGGTGCTGAACCAAGTGACACTACAGTGACCTGTGACACCAACAAACTTCCATTGCTTCCCTTTATCATCATTTTGACATTGTCCAGGCCTAGCACATGAAAATCTGAGAAAAGCATCCACGAGCTCTTGTTGCCCAGACAGCCATTTACAGCAAAGCTGTACAGACATTAAGGCCTGTAAGCTTCACTACACAGCTAAATATGATTGTCAACTCCTAGTGCCAATGACTACAGCATACAGCAGTCTTCCAAGTGCTTCATTTGGTACTCCTCATCCATACCACAAGTAATCCCAATGCTTCCCCTCCACAAGAACTGCTGGTTGCTAATAATATCAACTGTGATGAGTGCACCTTCCTGTCTAAAAACAGCCTTGCAGAATCTCAAACAATTATTTTAAATGTTAATTAAAAAAACTCCCCAAGGATACCTAACTGTTATTGGTGTGTTTACTGGAGATAACAAACCATGGATTTGGAAATTCTCCATTAAAAGCATAAGGCAGCAAAATCAGCATTTTTAATGCAAGCAACAACAATCTTCAATACACCCTTTATTATACCTCTTCCAAGAAAAAACAAATCCCAAACAAATAAGACCCCAAAACACACAAAAAATCCCACCCTAAAACAAAAACAAAACAAGAAAGAAAACCTGCCTTAATCTGCCGAAGCCTCCTGCTTCCCTCTCTGGGAAGTTTAAGCTGAAGGTACTGGTAAACCATTTTCAGCAAAACGTTTAAGACATTTCATTATTTCTGAAGCACTTAAAATAAGAAACTCAACTCTCCGTTGAGTTTAACTCAATACCACTTGAAGATATTGATACGATTTGAGAACAAGATTTTATTGAGAACAGCATATAGGAAAAAAAATGAGTAGCTGCTGTTAAAATACGTGCTTAGCTTTTTAGCTTAACTGTCAATGATGCTTACTGTAGCAACTTGCCAGGCCTTCCTTGCACTGTAAGAAGACCGGCTCCCATTTCGACTTCCCCCGTGGCCCATCTCCTTCCCGCCACCCCGGCAGGTGGACACCGAGCCCGGGAAGCCCCCGGCCATCCCCCACGTGGCTGTTCCCCACCGCCCCTGCGAGATCGGGCAGCACACAGGAAACAACTACAGGCCTGAGCACACCACTCTCCCCATCCTCCGGAGTTCTCCCGCAGCCCCGGCTCACAGAGGGCAAGCCCCGTTCCTGGTGCACCCACAGGCACACGGTGGGAAATCCCCCCACAGCTCCACCTTCCCCACACGCCGGCTCCTTAAGCGCACGGCAGAATCCCCCAGTTCCTGGGCCCTTTCGCACCCCCATGGACGCCCGAACCTGCCCAGTCAGACCCGCCAGACAGACACCACCCCCACCGCGGGAGGGCCGAGGCGGGCACCGGAGCTCCTACTCCACGGTTAAAACAGGGGAGAAGCTCAGGGCCAAGGCGAGCCAGCCTCCCCCAAGCAGCTCAGTCTACTCCAGCCCAGCCCGACCCGAGCCCATGTGGCTGTGCCCTAATTTTCCGTCTCCCCACGTGCACCCCTAGGCCCACGGCCCCCAGCGGGCCCCGGTGCCCGCCAGAGCGAAATGCAGGGTGATAGGGGGGTCCGCCACACGCG
>VWYI01039980.1:0-13573 GCA_013399455.1 Anthoscopus minutus | reverse complement strand
GGGGTGCGGCCGACCTGGCTCCAGGTGATGAGTTGGTTGCTGGGGGTCTCGCCCAGCAGAGCCCACAGCTTGCTAAGGAAGGCCGGGACCCCCAGGCTGCCCAAGGGAGGCGAAGACTGCTGGGGAGGCTGTGGGGGTGGCGGCTGCGGCGACTCCTGCTGCTGCTGCTCCTGCTTCATTGTCGCTCGGTAGCCTCCGGGCCCTCTGTCTGGCGAGGGAGCACGACCAGACCGACCTCGCCCCGCCCCTCGTCCACACTCCGCATGCGCACCGGCCCCACCGCACGCGCGCGTGCCGGCCCCGCCCCTTCCCCTGCACCTTACATAACGTCCCCACGTGCGCCGCCCTCACGTGTCACAACAGCGCCGGCACTGGAGGGAGACTGGGCCAATAGGAGCGCGCCTCGCAGCGGGGGGCGGGGCCGCGTCGCGCGGGCGCACGTTCCCGGCGGGACAGCGGCGCGTGGCGAGGGGCGGGGCTCGGCTGAGGGGCGGTGCTCCCGCTCCAGCTCCGGGGAAAGGCCGTGAGTCCCCGGAGCGGGTTTCCTAAGGGATTATCTCTGCCTCAGGGTTCCGAACCGTCTGGGAGAAAGGTGAAGAATAGCTGGGTAGCTCAAAAACATGAGTACACAGTGTAATGAACGGGCCAGGAAACCTGCTCCTTTTAATGCCTTTATTTGTGAAATCAGCTCTGGGCGGGGGCCCGAGGGGTCGCGCACACCGTCGCTGCTCCCGCCGGCGACAAAGCGGAGGATGCAGACAGCTTTGCTGTGTAGCAGAGCTAGGGCTTCCGTCCTCACGGTCGTGCCTAGGAAGACACTGTCGAGTCCAAATTTTCGAGCTTTTATAATCTGCTTAGCTCTCTGCATTTAGAGTGACAAATTAAAATCTTGGTTGTGGCCTTGGTGTAGTCCCATACCTTTTGCTTAGTTTGACATGTTAAGTTAGTTCTTTATTTATATGATAACTCGTTGTCGTAGGGGTCTTTTGCGAAGAATCGTCTTCACAAAGTGTTATGGGAGTTCCGTATTTGCTTATTAGACGATGTAATCTTCTTTCTCGCCATTTTGACAGGAGCAGCGGAGGCAATACCTGACGGTAAGAGGGTTTAACTAACAGATCAGTGAACAACTTACTAACATTGAAACAGTACATTGACAAGCAATTAACATTGAAACTCTATATGAACTTTCTGGACAAGTACTTAACATTGAACTTTTTGTAGCAACTTCCGTAACAATGTATTAGGTGTCTTCTACACACAGGGCCTATGTACAACAGGAACATCCAAGCTAACTCCCCACAAAAGCATCTCAGGCAGGGCCTAAGGAGACCCCTCTGCAAGGCAGCTCGTGTTTAGACTTCAGACCTATCAGTTACTGAAACGGCGAAAAGAAACTGGGTACCTCAAGGAAAACAGCCTAATGAATGGTGAAATGAACTAATTTTTTTTTATATACTCTATTGCCTGTTTTGCAAAATTTAAATCACATATTAACTGCAAAGAGTTTTTAAAAGTAGTTCTGTGGAACTAAAATTAGTATTTTCCCAACAAACCTTCATGAACTGGTAGTGTTACTAACATCATTGTTGAAATTTCTCACGTCTCAAGGAATCGAAGTGAGTTTGATCTGCTTCACTTTGCAGTGAAAATGAAGCAAAATGGCATCGGGAAGATAACCTTTAGTGGGGTAGCCTGCAGGAAAATTCTTACAATATTTCTGTTTCAAGCTTTTGTCACATCATTAGCAGCCTACCACAGCCTATAACAAACCCTTTGACTGACACTCACTAGGTCATTCCTGAGAGAAGTCACCGTTGCTAACTTTATGGGTCAGCTTTTCAGGGTCAGTATTTGGAATGAGAGAACTTAAATTAATGCCTTTTGAATTTAAACACAAATTTACAGTAATTTTCCATGTAATTTTTCATCCTGACATGCAAGTGCAGCAAGTTACCATCGTATTCCATTTATGTAGGTACAAATGATAGATAAGCAGAGAGAAGGATATGGTTGTGACTTAATCTGGACACAGTATTGCTCTGCATCTTATATTTCTTGTTTACAACTTCCATTTGAAAATAGGAGTAGATTTGCAGAATTGTTGGACAGTATTTCAAAAGGTAAACCCCTATATTGATGTCTTTGTCTGAGACAGAAATGAAACCATGAAACGTCTTTTTTTTCATTTCTCTAGCAGACTGAACATCACCATGGTGAAAAAGACTGCCATGTAACTTGATTTCCAGTGTCTTACAGATGAGTCTTCCCACCTTTCTTTCTAAACTTCAGTTTAGGAAAAAAATAATCTGAAGCCTTAAGGCTTAACAACCATAAGTTATTTATTTAATACTTAACATAAAGTGTTAGCAATGTACAACTCAGTATAAGGTCCGAGCACAAGGTCCCTGTTCATAAAGCTTTGGCTTACATTATTTTACAATCCAGCCATCGCAAAACTCATCAGTCTTTAATCTGGGGCTATTTGACTTCCCAGTATCTTCATAAGTAGTGCTGTAATCTTTTTCCACACTGCAGTAAAATCTTCCTCCACTTAGCTTGCAGAAATCTGGTAATTATCAGCTCCGAGACAGGTCAAGCTATTTAAATCTTCCTCAATGCAGTTCTCACCCTCCCCTCTCCAGAAAAACATAACACTTTAAAAGTCTTAGGGTATTGTGAAGTGTTGGGAATTCAGATCTCTTCCTATATCCCGGAACTAACCCCTCAAGCCCCAGCAGATTCTGTTTCTCTTGAGTCTCATTCCCCCTCCCTTGGGCCCATAGATCTCCCACATGTCAGAGTTCCAGCTAGGACCAAGTGCTTGGGGACTAAAGGAGCACTGCCAACAGGAAACATCTCATTTCCAGCACTTTTATTCCACAGCTTTAATGGAGAGGCTACATAATTAGCAGTGCCTCAAATCTGGGCAGGAAGCCAAAGAATAAAGTTAGATAGCTGTTCTTATCACTATCTGTTTATTTTGACATCACATATGCCTAAAAATCACTTCCATCACTGGTCTCTTCCTCTCATGCTCGAGCAGCAGGCAGTCCCACAGCACGCCCATACTCTCTGACAGGCCGCTGAGAGTCCAGTTTGGATGTGCTTTAAGGAAAGTAATGTGGGATGGAGACTCTTGTTCCATAGCACATTTACAAGTAGGGGTCACAAAGCAGCCCTCATGTACCAATACTTTTCTCACATGAACTTAACCTATGTTCTCTGACTTCCGATTTTCTTCCCCTACAGTGGAATATGCAGCAGGGGTCAACAGCCGTGCTTGTGCTGTTGGTCTGGCTCTTCCAAGTCTGAGGTGCAATTTCTGTGAACTCCAGTTACAACAGACCCTGAGTAAAGACTGAGTCAGCTCCTCAAGGGATAGCAGTCTGCAGATTTTCCTTAAGACAAACAGCATGATGCAGAACAAGAAACTAAAAATGACAGAACAGACAAAGGCGGGGTGAGATTTCAAGGCAATACCCTCCTCTTTTTGCCACCACTATTTGTCCTTCTTGAAAGGCTAGCATTTGAAGGTTATCTTTATTGATTCATCATTATTGATCCATATGAGAGCAAGAAACAAATCAGACACTGAGTTTGCACAAATCTTTCTCACGGAACAAGCATAGGCAGCCAGCCACAAGTAGGCTATCCTGGATCGAACACTGCAGAGCACCTCACAGCCAAATTTGTTGCAAGCCTTCTACCTTTAAAAAATTTTTAACACCACTTAAATAACTGAAAGTGTTCCTGGAAGTCCCAGCTCTGCACATACTAGGATCCCCTTGAATCAAAAGTGGTCCTAAGAGGCATAGCTTTAAATTAATCCTCCTTGAACCAAGGATGGTCTGAGATGTATTTGTGATGAAACCAGCTGGAGTAGGCAAGGTAGATGACATTTCAGAGAGCTTCTATAAATATTAATCTTCCAAAGTAATATCCATTCAGTTATGTCATCCTTGTGCATCTGATTCAAGTACCACTCAGTGTTTTGGATGGCTGAGTAATTTTCCTTCTTATGCCCTGCAGGAAGAACAGATGGCACAGCACACTGGATATTTAATAGACAGCGATAAAACAAAGGTTGGCATCAAGTTTCAAAATTAAGTTTTGATAACTGTTCCCCACAGTATATTTAAAATTAAGCTATGATAACTGAAACCAACTTCCATTCATGATCAATGGTTTTTCTTTCTTGAAAGGAAAATTCAGACCTAGATTCATATTGACTATGAAGCCTCCAAGATTGCTTTGCAAATAGCACAGAAGTGATATCCATTTCTTATTTCCTTATATGTGAGGAATACTTGAAACAGTCATTCCCAATTAGACAAGATCCTCCTTTTGGTGTTTCTTAAAAGACTGTGTTCTCCTACTATGAAGAAGAGCTAAAAATTTGGAAAAGTTATATTTTAAACAAGGTATAGCATTGTTTAGTTGAGATAGCATTCAGTTAAACTTAGTGTCTTTAAAAAATTACAGATTTAAAATGCTTGAAGCTATTAAAAAACCCCATCTCTGAAAAGGAGGCAAAATAGTATCTGAGTTGAAACCCATTTCTTAACCTAACAATTCAGAGTTCAGGACAGATTGCCTGATTTTCAGGGTTTTCTACAAAGTTAATATTTATATTGAAGCTTTTGTAAACATGATAGGTTTGGAAAAAAGAGGTGGAGGGTTTCATTGGCAGTATACCTGGCAGAAAACTTAATTGAAGTTTTAGGGCAGCTTGCTGTGACCATGTGTTGGTAATAATGGAAGTTCAGTGGTAAGAAAAAAACCCCAAAGTATTTGTAGTCATTTGGTCATCCAAACTTAAACACTGTTAAATGCAATGAACTCTAAGAAGTAGATAAAAAAACCTGTTAGTATAATTTTCTCTGCTTCAAGAGGATTTTGTTATGCCGAAGTTCTGAACATTGTGGCAATGAAGGGCTCATAAATCAGAGTAAAGCATGAAAAGCAGCTTTTATCTCACCTGAAGCTAGTTTATAAACCACCTACATCCATGATTTACTTATTCTAAGGCCTCCATTTCATGAAATTTCACATTCCAAGCATTAGGACCTCCATAAAATAGTTGTTCTGCCAACTCAATTCCAGAGCACTGCAAAGCTTTCTTCAAAGACAAATGTCCCTTGCATTGGTTTATTCTTATCAAAAGCACAGTGGGAATTCTTCGCAAAGTACCAGTGAGCAGCCTTAACCATGTTTTTGACACAGAAAAGCAACAATGTTCTTATTAAGTTTTAAAATTAACATTATTTTAAAGAATAAATTAGATATGATTGCTCTTAAGGCCATTCAGAGATAAGATTTGAATGGATAAGAAACACCTGCTCTGTGGATGTGGCGTCTGCCATATCATGTCTCCCTGTGCTAATCACCATTTAAAAACTCTCTTCAGCCTATTTAAACCATAAAACACTGAGACTGAAAACAAAACTAACCAAACTGTCTAATCCAATCTAATTTACCTGAATCCAAATAGGTGGAACTGTAATATTCTGTGTCTGTGCCTAATCTACTGTTCTCATTGTTTGTCTCAGGCTTCTGTAACTTTTTATAAAGGAAAAAAATTCACTGGATTTCCAGAAACGTGGCCCAAATTACTAGTTTTTCTATAGTGTCAGATACTAGAAAAAACTCAATGATTTACTGTAGTTTCCACAGGATTCTGCTATTTCCTTCCTAGTCTGGTTAAAACTACTTCTGTTGCAGCCACTCACCACAGCTGAGTGGACAGCTGGTGACTGAAATGTCTGTCTATGTTGTAACTGCAATTGCAGCTGTCATCACCTTTTTTAAGTTGGTCAAATGTAACCAAGTCCTTATCAAATGTGCATCAATGTTGTCTTCCATGCTAGGCTACTTATTCTTCACCACACAAACTGACCATTAATTTGAGAACCCCCTGCAGCCAGTAGTATTCTGTTATGCAGATGTAGGAATTCAGACAGAGCATCTTGACTTCACAGTTCTGGCAGATTCTGTCTCTAGTTTGCACATATTTGGTGCTTTATCCTGGAAGGATATTTTAATAATTTAATTAATGATTATATTATAATAATTTAATTAACTATTTTAATTTAGTCTCAACACTGTGTCACTTCCTCCTCTCCCCTGCTTTAGATAAGAGCTAGAGTCATAGCCCAACAACACATCTTTTAGGGACATAACAAATAAATTAATGCTTATTTGACTTTCCTCCTCATTATTAAGGTCCATCCTTCAGTGCTGAGGTGCAATTATCAGGTGCTCTAAAATAATGAAATTATGATTGTAATCGTATTTTGCTGTGTGAGCAAAGCACCTGAAAATCAGAAAACCATTTAGGTTGGAAAAGACCTTTAAGACCATCAAGTCCTGCCATCAATCTAACACTGCCAAGTTTGCCACTAAAACATGTCCCTAAGCACCACATCCACAGGTCTTTTAAATGCCTCTGGGGATGGGGACTTCATCACTTCCCTAGGCAGCCTGTTCCAATGCTTGACCACCTTTTCAGTGAAGGAATTTTCCCTAACATATAATCTAAACCTCCCCTGATGCCACTTGAGGCCATTTCCTCTTGCCCCATTGCTTATTATTTGGGAAAAAAGACTGACACCTCCACCTGGCTATGCCCTCCTTTCAGGCAGTTGTAGAGAATGATAAGGTCTCCCCTGAGTGTCCTTATCTCCAGACTAAACAACCCCAGCTGCTCTTCATAAGACTTGTTGTCCAGAGCATTTCCCAACTCAATTGCTCTCCTCAGGACATGCTGCAGCACCTCAGTGTTTTAGTGAAGGGCCCAAAACTGGACACAGTATTTAAGGTGTGTCCTTATCAATCCTGAGTACAGAGGGGCAGTCACTGCCCTGGTGTTGCTGGCCACATTATTTCTGATACAAGCGTGGCATTACTGGCAAGTGTTATAATCCAGAACCTGTACTCTAAAAGCTGTATCCTAAGTTCTTCTTTTACCAAGCCAGTAACACACACAGAGAACCACTAGGACATTCCACTTGCACATTTAGTAGTTATATTACCAAAGAAGTCCCATTAATATAGTAATACTTTTTCTCCCAAATAAACAAAGATTTTTCTCCATGTTGTTTTTAAGAAACTGTTGTCCTTCAACTCAGTGCTGTTCCTTCAGAGAGAGAGCACTGCAAGAATCCTAAGGACATGAAAGAATCTAGTTCAATAACATTTTCTCCACCCTCTGGCTCCCCTTACAATGCAGTTATTCAGTGCTTTTCACTTCCTTACTGCTGTGCCACCTCCTGCACCAGGTTGCAAATACTATTAGAAAAAGGCAAATTGGATTAAAAAAACCACACAAAAATATTTCTTTAGACACCTGGAGGAGAGCAAGCTTTTAACCTGTATCAGTTCTATAATCCAGTTCAAGTAATTCAGATCCAAAAGCAGTTGCAGCACCCCAGCCAAAACAATGTCCTGGTGCTGGAAGTGAAGCGCTAAGAAGCTTGAGTTAAGGTGCACTGTACCTGGGATTCTCTCCTCCCAGCAAAGGATTTATGAAGAAAGGTGAAGTGCAATAAAAACAAGACAATTCTATTTTCAAGTACTTAAAGTACTTGAAAACAGATCCTAACTAAAGCAGATCTCAGGCTTAGTAACTTTATTATACAGACTAGTTCCTATTCATCAGACTACTCAAAATCCAGCTAGCTAAAAAAAAAATATATTCAAAAGCAGTTGAAAATTTTATTATTAACAGTGTAAAAGCCGCATTTTAAAGATAACAATGAAAATGCTTGAACTAAATCTCATTTCCTATTTGCTTTTCTGTTTAAGCCTGTAGGAGATACTGTGAAAGTAAAATCAAAGCATGGTTTGTGTAATAGTTTTAACACTACCCTGAAAGCAAAACCAAGACACAAATCTACTCAAACATGCAACCATAGTAACCATCAACAAAACCTCAGGAAAGCATTTTGTTATGCCTACAGACCTAACATTTAAAATTAAATTTTAAAAGAAATACCAATAAAAATTTGCTGTTATATCTGTGGAGTTTCTTTGGAACATGGGAAAATATCTATGATCATAGCAGTTTGTTACTATGGCTAATTGAAAAGAGCAAAATCACTCTGTTGTATATGCAGTTGCCAAGTGGTCATGAAGTGCAGAGCTCCCCTTTGGAAGGCTTCAGGGCAGCAAAGGCCAAAAATTCATCCTACAGGCTCTAACCACAGTTTGTACAGAATGATTTTCTATGAAGTATCTTCTTACTCTCACTGTGAGGAGGGATATTTCTACTAAACATCCATAGGACAGTGCTACCAAAACCATCATGTGTATAAGACCAATACCCCCTGCTTCTGACCCTGTATTATGTGGCTGGCATGACCAAGGCCATTCTATAAGCCAAGCAGTCAAGTATTTTTTCAGTTTCCCTCATTATCAGGCCTCAAACATCCAGTGAACCAAGTAGACAAACCAAAAAGATTTCTTCTTTCCCTCCTGACCTGCCTCAATGTTGCTGGGCACCAGGATTATTAGTCCCTTCCCTGCCAGCCCTGGAGGCCCCAGGCACCCAGCCAAGGAGGTGCTGTTGTTTATCCTGAGGGAAGCCTAACAACACACAGAGCTGTAATTGTAAGTTAGGTTGTATAATAAACTTGAGTTAGGGCGCAACTGTAATTCTAAGTAAGGTTGTATTATAAATGCTGTATTAGGCTAATTCTAAAATGGACTACCTTGATTCTGCTTCTAGAAATCCAGTGCCATTCTAGCATTAAATTCTTTAACAATTATAATAGGCTGCTAAGGAAATAAAGCTTTAATTGTTACCACATGCTATCATCGTCATCATCATTCTGCCTAAGATCTCTAAAAGAACCTGTCTGTCCCCTTAGCATTGGGTGACACAGGTATAGATATTTCAGGACTGAGCACATTAATTCAGTCTGTGTGTATGCCACATATATATATCTATATATATACATATCTACCAAACAGTGAGAATGCCCAGTTTTTAATGGAATCCTCTCTGCCTGGACCAGACACCTTTCTTTCAGACTCATGAGGACCACAGACCAGTTGCATCCTATACCACATGGGTTCTACAAGTTCAGCACCTTGGCCCAAATGGCAGTGTAGGAAGTGAACAAAGTGTTCCATACTATGAGCTTCAGAAGTTACCAAGGACCCAGTTTCTTCTATAGCCCAGCCAGCTCAGTTTGCCTGGAAAACACCTGCTTTCACTATCAGTGTAGAATAAAACAAAGGGCAATGAGACTTTTCCTCTCATCTCTGAAAGATGCAGGAACACTCTGGAAAAGCTACTGTCACCTCAGTAGTACACCAGTCCCTGTCCTGCCCCATGCTGCCAAATCAGTTATGGTAACAGCTGAGCTTTCCAGATTTAGGGAGTGTTAGTTGTAGAACTCCAGCTTCTGACTCATCCTTGCTGACAGGACAGCTGGAGAGGTTAAAGACATCTGACAAAGGCATTTTGAGTCACCCCACTATCTAAAGGGTAAAATCAGTATGGTTTGAATCAGGAGTCTAACCCTTTAAATAGTCATTTGAGATAACTCATGTGAGCCATCATTGCTATACTTATTAACTAGCACAAGAGTTTGAAGGAAAGACTGCATCATAGAAGAAATACTAATATAATAGTAGTGAGGTAGGTGGACATGCTTTTTCAAAAAAGCTTGGTTAACCCACTAAGATTTGGATACTGACATGCCAGAAGTAATATATTATGCACAGGTATTAAAGACTCATTTGCCTGAGCATTCTTACAGAGAAGATCCAAATATGGATGCACTGCTTATTTGAGTATTGAAGGGTTCTATCATGGTTATCTGCTGTGGTGATCCAGATGAAGTAGCATCAGTTCTGTTTGTTCCTCCATTCTTGATGTAAATCTAGGCTTGTGCCAGTGTCACGGTGCTCTGCTCATCCCTGAGTGGCTGTTGATGAGAGCAATTGCAGTGCAAAGCTGTTTATACTGGCTCAAACATGTACAGAATTCTCACTTCAAAGCCTTTTCTACCATGAGAGAAAAGGAACTGTGTTAGAGGATACTGATACTAAATACATAACTATTACTACATACAAGACTGTGGGTGTATGCAGCTCTATTTAGATACAGATCTGGATCTGGTAAAGAATACAGAGATACTGCATTGAATCAACTGCTTACTCAAGCAGCAATGCACAGGCGCTGTCAGACAACACAAATTTAACTACGGTGTTACTGAATTAAGCATGTCATACACTGATAACAAAAGATTATTTTTTTAAGGAAGAACAAAATGTTTTGTTGCTGCATAAACAAGTAAAGGACAAACTCTTAATTTATGGATCAAAGATTTATGGTGAGAGTCAGATGCTGAAAAGCACTGTATATGCCAGGTCAGTTCTGTTTACTATTTTATTTCTTTTCTAAAGGGAAAGCTTCCTAGGGCAAGCTGTCAGAGCAATGGTAAAAATGGAAAGAGCCATTACATCTAGCCCTACCACCTGTTTTCTTTTTCCACTGTGGGATCACAAGATCTATGACTCTTGTTTAAAAGCAGTTTAAGTTCAAGGCTCCACCAGTTAAAGCATTACTCCTAAAGTATGCTCAGAAATCCCAGGGAGCCTGCTGCAAAAACTGCAGTTTTTGAACTGCAGGCAACTGTAAGTTAGTATTTTTAGATCAACAATTAGTGGGGTAAAGCAAGTAGTAACCCTTGCTGCTTTGTAAATATACAGTGCTTTATACTACAACATCCCAAATATTGGTTTTGTTTTGGATGAAGAGTATCAGATTAAAATCACTCACCTCTTGGAAAATATAACTTGCTAGCTGAACAAGAATATATCCTCCTATAGGCTCCTTAATTTCCTAATGTCTTGGAAAACACATTCAGATACTCTCCAAGTCTGAGACAGCACACTGCTTGCCCTAATCACAAATAAATTTCTGAATAAGATTCTTATTAAAAATAGAGGTTGCTCAGTTTTGCAGTAGTAATGGAATGTGTTTGGACAAAACACACCGCAAAATTTTATGTTTGATTTTTATTGTTAATGACTTAACCCAACAGTATCTTAGCATCATCATTCAGTACACTCTAAAATCGTTTATAGGCAGATGAACTGCAAGGAATGTGACCAAGGAAAGCCAAGCTCATGCTGTAGGATGGAACAGATAGTTCTAGTATACTAAAAATAAAAAGAAAGCATTAACACACCATGTGCTGTGCAACCCCAAATTATTTAGAAGTGTTCCAATAAAAGGTAACCATGACAAAAGTTCAGATCTACTGAAAAAACAACCAAAAGTGATTGAAGCCAGCCACATGCCTCGCTGCATAAAATAAGTTTTAACTAACAATTTAGTTTCTTTGATTTTATGCAAACTTTAGGATAACTTTCATCCAGTCATAGAGTTTTTGTTCTAACACAATTAGTTACTATGCCAGACAGGAAATGAAATGCAAGTGATCAAGGAAATTTTGGGTTGTACACAGCCCACAACTGTGTTTTTCTTAAATGACTGACTTGTCTTGCACCTCAGTTATAGTAACTTCTTATGGAATAAGTTCTATTACAACCCCTGTTTTCGTATTTCTGTGCTAATGCACATCCTTTTCAAACTGTATGAGCCAAGGTTTAAAAAAAAAAGTTCTTCACTAAAGCAAAGGATCTGATTAGTAAGTCAAATTATTTGATTTCACAGAATCATGTCATTTCAACTCTATCTTTATTTTCAGCATTTTTGGAAGCCACAAGCAACATGTGTGCCTCTGTGTGCATACACAGTAAAAAGACAACAAACAATTTTTTCCATAACTTCTTACAGAAAATAGGAACCAGAACAGGATTATTTCTTAGACTGTTTCAGCTAATGATTTTGCAACTGGGGAGAGGCCTAAGGAGAATTAGGAGAGGTAATCTTTTAAACAAAATGCTTCAAACCACAACACAGTGGACAAATTCTACTGACTGTAGCAGGGAAGTGGGTGAAATAATTTAATGGCACCACAGCCTTGTGCAAATCTTAATCTACTTTTCCCTTTGTTTATAAAGTGGTGCCAGTTTCATATATGCTGCAGCAGAGATGTGAAATCAGTTAGTTATACTCTGAGTTCCTCAGAGCTGGCAGCAAGCTTCTCTCGGCCTTCTTGAAGTGTGCACTCATACTATTCAGGCAGCCAGCTCCAGGACTCCAGCTCCAGACAGACTGAAATCACTACATTTTCTTATGCATTTGTTTTGTTATCTTGGAGCCAAAACATGGTGGTCTGCCTATCAACTTATTTGGTTTTTTGCTTTCTAGCAAAGAAGTTAAAGTATGGCATCAAAACAGGGCACATTTGCTCAACAGCTTCTCAACACCAGCTCACCAGAAAACATAGAGGAAAATGCAATTCATTTTATGCATATTAAAAAGCTTCATTAAATTATCCTTCTGCAAGATAATCTGATATCAGCAGAAACATATGTCAAAGATTAAAACACTCAAGCATATCCTAGAAAGGCAGTTTTAAACCAAAAGATATCCAGTTCAAATTTGTCAGATTTTGCCTGGCAGGTCTCAAGTATTACTGAGCTGTCTGAAAGAACTGCACTTGATTCAAAACAGAAATAACTTCACATCTTTGATTAGTTCAAGAAGATGTATCTCATTAGCATATCAGATTCCAGAGTCCACAATGTATGCTCATTCTGGCATATCCATGTGCTGAATATTACTCAAATTAAGAGTCGAACTACAATATTTGTTATTAACAGAGAAGTTGCATTAACAACTGGCACTTGGATTCCTTGGGCAGGGAGCCAAAAAACACCCATTCTCACCTCAGACCAGCACTGAACCCAAGCTGCCATTCTGAGGCCTTTGCTTTTGTACATGGCAGAGCTCCACACTCAACAGCAAGAACTAAAATGCATCTGGTTCATGACTCACTTGGAGCAACTGTTTGACCACAACTTACAGTGGCTGAACACTTTGTCCTTGCCACTGCCCGCTTCTGCCTTAACTCCACTTACAACACAAACAGAAAACCCAAACAAACCAAAAATCCCAAAATTCACTTTTCAGCTCATAACCTACCAAGTAAAAAATGAATAATACCCTGAGAACCAGCAGATCTGTAAGGAAAGAGTCTCCACAGAGACAGAAAAAAGTTTCCTTTCTTCACTTTTGTTCTGTCACCAGAAGGGACTGTTCTCAGCCTCCTTGTATCGTAACAGAACTTCCAAGAGCTCCATTTCTTTTGTTCTTAACTCATGAATAGAAAGAACAGATAGGGTTATGGAGCACCACACTACTTTCAGTCATCTTATTGCTCTTTTTCAACATTCAAACATATAATATCTACTGATCCTTCCCAACATACCCTCCTACCCCATATAATACTTTTCCTTTCTCCTACTAATAATTTTCCCTTTTTTAGTTAAAAATCAGTTAACTCAAACCAGCTGTGATCACCACTCCCGCTTTAACTTTTTCTGCTTCATGTACAATCACATTAACTTTCCAAACTCTGAAATGAAAAAAAAAAAGACATTTCAGTGGTCACTTTTAGGTAAAAAAAGCCCAAACAGAAACAAACAA
>VWYI01039979.1:0-16420 GCA_013399455.1 Anthoscopus minutus | reverse complement strand
TCATTGTTTAATACTATCCAATTTCTGTTTAAAAAACAGATTTCTTTCTCCACTTTTCTCAAAGGAAATCTTTTCTCGAAGCAGCTGGGGGAAGGCTGCTTGAATTTGCTTCCTGGAGGAACCCCATTCAGAGGTTTTCTCCCCAATTTTCCCTAAACCAGGACAGGAAGCCTTCACCGTCCCCCACACACTCCCACAAATGAAACATTAATTTTGAAAAACTAAGGATTTTTTAGAAGAATTAAAGACTATAGTTGCTGAAGTAAGTAAACAGTTAACAGAAGCTGGATCTTAGACATGGTATCTTGGACCCAATAACTTATTTGCTTGTCAGTTTTGTGTTTATGTAAACTGTGCTTGAAAATTAAAAACAAAATGTGGTAAATATCCCAAGGACACAAGATAACTGCAGATATCCTGTTCATTGAACACGGGAAACCAGAAGTTTTCCAAAGATTTGTTTGTCACACATGCACTGAGAAGGTGAAAAGGTCAGAATGAGGAAGAGCCATTTTACTTCCTCATTTCTAGTGACCCCACCCCAGAACAGACCCCAGACTCATTTTAAAGAACAAAATACGCATGCTTAATAGCCTTTCTGCCAATTAGCATACAAAGTGGAGAAGAGGAGGTGACAGGGATATGAATATGCATTTGTATTTTGGGTATTCAACACTTTTGCAAGTAAAAATCTTTGTACTTACCCATGAACCTTACAGTGCATATTAGAGAATCATCCCATGCACTGTCCAGCCATAATAAACATACACTTCCTAACTGCAACTGTTAGAGAGTGTTTTGTCCATCCCAGTTGGATATCAATATTAGATTGATATTCAAATTTTAATAAATCATAAAGGCGAAAAACAGAGGGAAAAAATGCAGGAAGTTAACTTTAAGAAACATTTCTTTCATTATAGTCTTATCTCTCATTCACAGGCAGAGGAAAAAGCAGCAATTTTACAAAAACAGCAATATTAAATGGAGAGCCTCTATAAGCCTGGGGGTAACAATGGTGGCCACTGCAGCTTTTTTATCAGCTTTCAATTGCAGTAATAAATTTCGAACTAGATGCCATGTAGTTAACTATTGTTTTGGTTATTTTCTCTCTCTTTGAAGCTGCCTGACCTGCCATTACTCTGCCCAGCTCCTTCTGTAATTGATGATATTTCTCCAGTGTGGCCTTAGAGCTTCTTCTGCTAACACTCTGCCATGGGTGTGCCTCTACTCTCCACACACATCCAAGGCTCCTCCACCGTGGCCCCCTGGGTCGGGTGGAAACCAATCCAAATCTGACTTTGGGGGAAGGGGGGATGGGGGGGAATGTGATGACTGCTTCTGTGGCACAGGTGAAATTATGGAGTTCACAGCCTGTGCAGATTGTTCATTAAAGCTCTTAATTAATAAAAGGCACAGAAAAAGCAGCAAAAGTAGCTGAACTCCTACAGCATGCCAGAGAAACTTTTTAAAGGCAGACTCAAAGTCCATATCAAGCAAATTCTGCTGCATCCAAAGGAGAAAGTCTCTTAACTTTTGCTTAGTTGCTTAGTTAATTAGTAATTACTTAAAAGTAATTACTTTTAAAATTTATCATAAACATCCTTCTGTGTTCTAACACATCTCTCCTTCTCACTTCCATCAACAAGGATTTGGGTTTTTCTTTTTCTCATTCTCCCATTTGTCCATCTATCAGAGCTCTGAGTATGGCTAATTCCCTCTGCTGCTGCCTGCATTCCTCCTCTTCAAAGTGGAGTAGAGGTTCTGCATGTGAATACCTGCGATCTACATTTTAATACCCACCACAGCTAGACAGAGGCAAATTTGGTGGTGAAGGGGGAACAGGAAGAAAGACTCTCTCCACCATTGCTGTGGTTAACTCTTCAGGAGATACCACTGGGCATTTTGTGCTTAACGATGGCACTTCCCTGTGGGAAGGCGGCGAGGGAGGTGACATGTCTACATCCATTTGCTCTGGTTCAATTCCAGGTGCTGGAGCCACTACAGGCTTTTCTCTGCATTGTTTGAGACCACCTGTTGAGCCTGTAACTCTGGCTCCAGGGGTACAGAAGATAGGGATGTTATAAACGAAACAGCCGAATTAAAACTTAACAAGGAATTCATTTATAATAATAATAAATTTGTGAAAAAGCCACCACCAAAAGAAATAGTGCTGAGCCCGGGATCGACACGGTGAACAAAACGTGTGTCTCTCTTGCCTGACAAGCCCTCCTCTGTTCACAAACTTCAGTTTTCTGAAGTGTTTTTTTTTACAGTTTTTCTGCCCTTACGCTATTCCCAGGTTGCTCTACTTCTTTAGACTTTGAAACACATTCCTGGTTGTAATCTCTTTCTCCCAGTCCAGCTGAAAGGTTTTCTGATCCGAGGAGAAATGTTTGATACAATTTTAGGGAAGGCGCTATTGAGATTCGAGTGTCTTGACGACTCCCCTATCTTATCATAGTGTTGATGGTGGTTGTTGGTCTGGGCCATCTCCTCCAGGAACCATTCCCCACCTATCCTTCAAATGTAAATGAACCTCTTCTTCAGCCTTGGTTTTTGTGTTGAAATTTCTGGAAATCCTTTTGCTACTACAAGCTGTGTCTCAATCTCCCATGTGTTACAACTTTCTGATACAAGAAATGTTATGTTATTAAACTAAACACCTAAATTATATTTTATTTGCACAAATTGCATATATATATATATATAACAGGGACAATATTGTAAGTTCTTCCCCCCAAAAAAATTCTTGTGTAGATGCCAGAAAACCAGCCACTGGATCCCCTGCTTCTAATCCAGCCGCGGCTCCTGCTGTAGCTTTATGTTCTGTCTTTAACTCCCTTAGCACTGTGAGCATTGACTTACACACTGTGCTAAATCCCTTGGTTTCCTTTAATCCATTACTTATGGCATCCCAAAAGATAGCTCCCAGTCTTTCCCACTCAAGCATATCAAAAACACTCCTGAGGGTAGCAGAAAATCCTCTCTCTTTGTCCCATTTTAATAGTCTTTTTAAGACTTCTGGGTCAGATTAAATTCTTCTCTTACAGAGAATATGCTGGAGGATATTAAATGCAGCTTGCTCTTCTTTTGACAGTCTTCCCCATTCCCTCTCCAGCCCTGGTCACTCACCTCTTCAGGTGTACTGCTGCAGTGTATCTCGAAGTTTTTTCTCCCAGGAGTTTCTGTCCCTCACTCCGTGTGGAGCTGTTCTCTGCCTCCCACCAACACTGTCCAGCTGTGCCTGCCTCTGGCCGGGCCTCCTGCCTTTTCACTCTGCAGGACCCCCTTCAAAGTTCAAAGGTCTGTGTCTGCTTCATATCACAGTGCTTTCATGTGTCATGTTCCTTTGGAGCACGTCATTAGTATCATTTCACTTAGGGTCACCACATGCAGGGAATCAGGACCTCTGTACAACGAACCAATATGATTTCACAGAAGCTGTTTATTGTTTACATTTTGCACTTATTTATAGACTCTAAAACTACTGTTCACATGATCCCACACTACTTGATTGATGCTTCTACTTTGTCCATGAGCTATCCCTCAGGCCTTCTAACTGGTCAAGGTGCAGGTGTTCAGATGCTCACTGTTACCTGCTTCTTGTGGTCTTGTTTTCCTGCGTCTCAATTTCTTCTTTCTTTTAGATTTGTGTCTCAGCAACCTTGATGAATTCCAGAGGGTCTGATAAGACAGTTTGGGTGGTGCACACTATGGCCTAAGTTGTTCAGATGCATTACTACATGCCATAGCTCTGTCACTTCTTTCGTTCTTCTTCAGTTGTTAATTATGGGAACTTTGAATGCTAAGAAGCATTAAATGAAGAGGTCCTATGGCCACTCTCCCTCAAGAGCTCCCTCTTGGTAGAGAGGGCTCATTTCTACCTTGCTGCTATAGATTGTTTTAGGAAAATCCTGCAGTCCTGTACTGTAATTGTTGTCTTTTTAAGGGAAGTTCTTACATACTTTTTTAGAAGCTACTAAAATGCATGCACATTTAGCCCAGCAGCTCTAGTTCCCCTTTTAACCCAGACAGGATCAGCTGTGTTTAATTAACAACCATGACTGGCAGACAGAAAAATATCACATAAAGTCATAGCTAAACAAGGATACTTTGATTCTGAGATTGTGTGGAGAAGTAGCTTTCATATCTCATTAACAAAGTCTCAGCTGCACATATCTCTGCTTAATAACAAATGACAGTCAAAGATATAAAGTCTCTGAGTTACACCCTGTGCCACTGAGTCCCTGAACTGCCACTGCTGTGGACGGGGAATGCAGGGATCTTTGCACCCTGCAGGCACCTGTCTTTACTATTTAATTTAACAATATGTCTGACTTCTGCCCTTGGATTCCTGAGCATAGGCTCTTACCTGTTACACCTCTAGAGTCTGACAGGAGGAAAATTTGCTTTTATCACTAAAATGTGACTCTGATAACACTTAAAGAGTGGATTTGTTGCTGAAGTAGGGACTGTTTTTGTAATCACATTTTCAGAGAATCAAGCCAGAAATTATTTAACATCGGCAAAGTAGACACATTTCTATAGTGGGAAAGAATATGTTTCTACAGTTCTTCATGAAATAAAACCGAAGATACTTTTTTTGTATATCTAATATAAAAAATGAATTTCCTTTTGCATATGTCTGCGAGTGCTGTAAAATCAAAAGTGTGTGCATTTTTGTAATATATGAGTCAATTGGTGTTGTGTCTTCCATTGAAAGTAAATTAAATCAAATGCTGCTCATGCCATTACGTTTCTAAGAGTACAAAAAACATATTGTTTTGAACCTCAGCAGAGAAAAGTGCAGTGCACCTGCTTCTCCCAGTTCTATCAGTTTTCCATGCAAGATGGCCTTCAAACCCCATATCCTGGTCAAGGTTCATAAGGATTCACCTAACTAAAGTTTCATAATCCTGTCTAAAGGGTCTGTAAATCAGACAGAGAAAAGGAGAGGTAGAGAATGAGAAGTATTTTTAATTCATAAACTAATACATCTGGTATATTATTGGTGATTGAGAGAGACAGGGATAACTGACTTGTGATCAGAATCTTAATTTACTATGGGTCATATATGTTTATATACCATTCTAGGAAGGCTAGTAATTTTTTACTACCATGATTGGGTTCGTTATCATATAAACAAACTTACACATTTTTGTAACATCTCTTCTACTTGCAGAAATTGATTTAATCTTCTTCCGTGTCACTAGTCTGATCTAATCTTCTTGTAGTCTTTAAAGCTTTGTTTGTTCTTGCTAAGATATCTTGATTATTAAATCTCTTATGCTAATTAAGTCTAAAGTATTTCCGTCTTTGCAACATCTCCCCCTTCTCTTTTAACTAAAAATAATTTTTAATGGCTTTATTAATGAATTTCTGCACACATTGAAGCAAGTAAGGCATCATGACTAATACAATTATTATTAAAATTAACATGTACATACTTTTCTTAAAAAACTATTTTAGCTAGGGTGCTAAATCTCAGCTACTAAATATGTTGCAACAACAGTATATATCTTTTTGAGACAATAAGTCAAGTTCATATTGAAGTCATCTGGCAGTGCACATGTTTCAGAGGCTCTTATGGATAATTGCCACATTGAACAAATCTTGAAAGTCTTTTATGTGACAGAGTAGCTGGGTGTTTCTATATTTAACTTTTGGTGTGTCATTTGAAATGGTTCCTATTAACTGGGGACCTAAGATGATGCTTTAAGACAGTGAGGTTCCCAGGTAGAAGACACAAGACAGAAGTAGAAAGTTGTACAGAATTTTTTAAATACAGTTTTATTTTTCTTTAATGGACAGTAACTGAAGCCATGCTATTTAGCAAATCCAGATTCAATATATGTAATTACAAGTGGAAAAGACCTTGGTGATAGGAACCTCTCCTCCAACAGGAAAATCCTGACCCTACATAAGAAATTTCCAGGTCTGGCCCAGCTGCAAGGTTTTGGGTGAGATGGGGACTACTTTTTGTTCTGTAAATGTAGATGTAAACACATAGCAGTTAAGTCCCAATCCTGCAGCAGTTTGATATTACCACACGGTGTTGATAGAGTGCGTATGGCAAATAACATATATATGGAAAAAATCACTTCTCATGCATTTCTTTTTACCACTACAATCACTTTCATGTGATGTGGTTAGACTTCTGTATACAAATGATCGTTTTTGTGGTCCCTTGAGGTTTAAAAATTTTGTTCCAACTCATTTTGTCCTTATCTCTCATGATCAAATACTGTATTAGTATTATATAAGCATTTTAAATGCAAGTACTTTGGATGATTTTATTACAAATGTCTTGTTCTTTCTATTTGTGTCTGCCTAAAGATCGTAGTGGAAGAGTGATTTAAAAAATCCAGTTGAGAATTACACAATACTTATTAACCAGTGTTCCATGTTGCTGTTTTACCAGCAAAATGTGAAGTAAAAAAATCAGTATAAGGAAATATATTGAAATGTCCTTAAATCACAAGGAACATAGCTGTTCTAAGTGTAATAGGTAATAGAACAGATGGGTGAAATAAAGTGAGTTTATCTACCAGCAGTTGCACGTCAATTAACCAAGGAAGCATGTTTATCATATTTATACTTCTATTTCTGCCAGAAAGGAAAACCCTAGAAGGAAAAAACCCTGCTATATCTAATAAGAAAATGCTTGGTTTTGTAGGCCTTTTTCCCCCTTTCGTAAATCTCTGTAATCCTCTTCAATGGTGTGTGTAGGTGTTTATTAATACTGTGAAGGAGTGCCTCTTGGAAGAGCTTCTGGCAACCAGGAATTGGCTCCAGTGCACACAGCAATGTTATTGGTACTGTAGGTTTAACTGCAGTATGTCATGCTTTCAGAGAGCAATATTCAAATGACTTGTCAAGATAAACTTTGTATTATACATTAACTGTTAGAAAAGCTGGTACTGGAGCAAGATTGCACGAACACCCCTTTCTCCCTTTCCTGGCCCCAAGAGTGGGCAAAAATATCTGCGCAGATTTGCCCTACGGATTGCAAAGGGTGAGAGACTGCAAAAAATCTCACTCTTTCTTCTTGTCCTTATGTTTTTGAGTGTAGTGAAGACACTGACTCTAAAAATTAAAGTTTTATGAGGCAGTTTGTAAACCTTTGAGTATTGCTTCATCAAATTTATTTTTGGACTCTGCAATAATTCTTAGTACATGACCCATACAGTCCAGCTTATCTGCAGTTGCCAACAGTCACATTTTCCTGCTGCCAATTCAGACAACTAAACCCCTACTGAGTACTTCCCTGCCAAGCCTCCTTTACAAAGCCAGTTGCTGCTGCTGGGACCACCTTTATGTAGTGCCTGTAGGATTATGGCATACACAGTATAGATGTGTACCTACAGCCCCATCTTTTTGAGTTGTACAGTGAGACAAAGTTATCAATATTCACTTAGATATGTTACAGTGTAGTGGTTTAGATTAGCCAGTTTGAGCTTCCTGNAATCAGTTATCACTTCTACAATACCCTTTCCTCAGTTCTCATAGGGCAAGGAGTTTTCTCTCGCAACACCATGGAGAAATCTCCACAAGAACACAGTCTTCTCGTGGCTTTGCATCTTCAGAAACAGCAGCTGCCTGGTTTAGAAAAACTTCTGCTATTGTGAAATTCCTCCCATTTTCACAACTAAGTGAATGGGCAATGTCAGATTGTGGGGTGTCATTTTTTAAGGATGAGCTGTTCAAAGGAAAGGCCCTCTTCAATGATTTCTGCAATCATCTTACTCTCCAAGAACAGAGGTCTTTTTCTTTTGTCCCTGAGACACAGAGTCCTCTTCACTCTCATCTCTGTCTGTCTGCTCAAACTCCTCAGAGCATCACTGCCTCTTCAACATCTGCTGCCTCTGGTCAGGTCCACAATTTGAACTCACCATCCTCCCATATTTGTTTGCTCTCATTAATTAAAGGAAATACTGTAGTTCCATCTGTAAATTAAATCTCCATGGCATTACCAAAAGAACTTCCAGTCCCAATACTAGGACATCTCCTCATTCTCCTTCCATCTGAAACTTAAACTCTTCCTTTCACTGACCCTGGTGTTTCCTTTTGTCACTTTTCCTTTCACCCAAGGAAAGAATCGTCTGCTGGTCTCATCTGTGCACTGGAAGAGTTAACATTTTACCCTCTATGCCTGGCAGCCGCTGGGGGGGCAGGGGGGGAGAGTGGGGAGGGCCGGAGGCAGGCTCTGGTGTTAACGTGACCTCAGCAGCTGTGCCATGGCCCCGCTTCTACTGGAGAGGCCTCCCCTCCCCACCCGGGAGCCGCTGGGCTCCGGCCCAGCCAGGTCGCGCACGCCGCAGCAGAGCAGAGCCAGCCCGGCCCAGCCCCCTCGCAACGCCAAGCCTGATACCTTCTGAAGCCACAAACCGACAAGGCCCTTTAGAACTTCCCAGGTTTTAAAATGTGGTCTTCACGGAGGCGGACCCAGCTTCTCAATGGTTTACAAAGCTGTCAATTCTCAGAATTAGCCAGCTATTGGCCTTTTTTGACGCTGAAGGAGCTCCCAGGAGCCTCTCTCAGGAAAACCATCTCTGTGAATAGTTTTCTTCCTTCTTCCTAAATATCAACCAATATCAAACCAACACATACAGGTTAAATGTAATCCTTGTGAATACAAAGAATGTCTAAGGACACGACTCAAGTGTGTCTCTTGAGTACAGTGACCTTCTGAGGACATGGCAGGATGGCTTCAGGTAGTATCAATTGTCCCTTTCATCATAACTGGCTCCTTTTGCTATGTTAAAGGAAGCTTGGGAACAGGTATGTGTAATGGCCAAAGATGGAGTTGTGCAGGGAAAAACACTTCACCGACTCCATGTCCAGAACGACATAATTTTTTTCTCTGGAAACACTTTGAGTACAACATGGAGGTATTCTGAAAGAGACTTTACTTGCAGGCTGTTGAGAGACAGAATTGGTGGACTGGGAGCTAGTAATGAAAGAACTAGCTGGAATGGTGTGAAACCCTAAACTATTGTAATATGATGTCCTTTCCAATGTAAAACTTTTATGACTGCTGCTTTTTGGAGTAGGATGAAATCCTGGCTGAATTGCAATTGACAGTTTGTTATAGCAGCTCTTCTTGAATTTCTCATGAGCTGAGACTTTTGGTTGGGGGTAAACAGTCTCCCAAAGGGAAGAATGGTACTAACTAAATCAGAGAGAACTGCCTGTTGTACTTATTAACCCGGAGTTTTTTTAATATCATTCAGTCCTTCTGATGTCCATCTTTTTTCTCCAGATAATTTTAAAGAAGCATGCATACACAAAGCTAATAAAAAATATTTTATTGAAGCAGTTTTTGTAAAGAAAAAAAATTCTGTCCGGTAGTTCTTCTCCCATCCTCGTTTTATCTTCTACTTCGAAGAAACTTTATTTTAAAATGAGGAAAATTATTTTGGAAAACATTTAAATGTCTGTTGAACAGCTGCAGAATACAGTGCCTTGGGTTTTGCTCCTTATTAAAAAGTCTTTGCATAAATTAAGAGAATGGAAACATTTATAATTTATTGACATGTTTTGACTGTGGACTCATGTTAAAAATTTTGAATATTTGAAAAAATCACAATATGTCCTTTTCTTCCAGCTTGGAGTTAAACCACTTAATTTTCCAGTCACCACTGCTTCAGAAAGAAGAAATATGGAAATGGGTAGCAACAACAGCTACTGAAATTCTCTGGGATGCCTCTTTAAATTTATTTCCTTTTCTACAGTTTCAATAATTTGTGATTACATTTGATTTTGCTATGTTTTAGGACAAATTATGTACATGATCATGATAGCCCACTATTTTGCAACACCACCAGCAGGAAAATGTTGATTTCCACAAAATTAAACCAAAGCCCACAACATTAAATGATAATAATCCCTGTTTCTTTTTATCTGTCTGCTGCTCTGTGCACTCCCTCCAGCCTGACCCTGGGAGGTGAAATTTTAATAAACTTGCCAGTATTCTGAATTCAGACTGAGTTGGTTGCTGTCCCAATGGTGAACCACCAGGAGCTTTCTGGGGAGCTCTGCGCTCTCTTGTGCTTGGCATTACACAAACACATAGTGAGAGTTTGTGTGTGACCTAAAAAACTACCTCAAAGCTGTGCAAGGAAGCACATGAAGCAGAAGCTGGAGCGGAGACTAATTAATTCAATGTGCTGACTCCAAACATCAATTAGCTGGGAATAAATTTTAATCCCTGCTTGAGCCAGGCGGGGTTTCATTTGGTATCAAGAGGTGACAGGCTGTATCATTCATTTTCCACACTTTGTGTTCTGGGAAGAGGCTTACTAAATTAAGTCCTTATCTTTTTTTTGTACTTTGCACAGACCAAATCACCTTGTTTCTGAGAATGCAAGTGAGGCTGCCCAGTTCAAAGGTGCTTAATGTTATTTCTTCATTCTTGTCACTTGCCACGCTTGCCAGTAGCAGTAGTAAGCACCCCAGTTTGTGTATTGGTTTGACGTTGTGCACCACTGAAGGATATGCTGCAGCCTGGGAAGCACAATCCCAGTGAAACCAGGAGGCTGCCACAGCTTGTCCTCAAAGAGCTGCATGGTTTCAGTCAAAGTAAAAAATGTACAGCAGTAAAAGATATATTAGCACAAATCTTGAAGTCATATATTAATTTAATACATAGGAAGAAAATTATTCTAGCAGCATATGAATTTACCTCTCAGTCTGTGCAGAAGCCCATACTGGCCTGTGAGTCCTGGTTTCAGGGGAACTGGGGAATAATAGTTACTGTGCAATTGGATGTAATGTCTTGGGTTGTGAAAGGCAGAGAAATATTAATCACAGTTGGCAGAACAGCTGGGACTTGAACAATTAGCCTCTAGACACATAGATAAAGCTCTCTTCCTCAAAGCCCTAAGATGTTTTGAAGGGGATTAGTTCCTCATTCTCATTTGGCTTTGCAAAAATTGTGTGAAAGTTGCAAGATTATTTATAGCAACAAAACAGCCTATAGCAGTGACTAGAATTAAGTTACCTGTTATTAATAAAAAATGACAACACTGTATGTGGCTTATTTCAGCAGGGGGAATCCAAAAGTTAGAAGCACAGAGCCTGGTCTCCATCATGCTGCTTTCTGTGGTGAAGGAGTCATTTCTTTAGCTAATGCAAGAACAGGCCTTTTGCGGAACTTTGGAAGCTACACATGTGGCACAATTAATCTCCCACCGTACTGTAGCCACTCCGTGTCCACACTGTAAGACTCAGCAGTTCCACTTCATCACAACGCTTCAAAATAAAGGACAGTAGATGGTTTAAAACTTTGGGATAGATGCTTTCTCTTCCTATGGTTACTATCTTACTTACAGGGCCAGAGGATTCTGCTGCAAAAGCAATTTGTGGGGCAAGAGCCCAAGCTTTGTTGCCTGCAAGAGCTTTCCCATCAGCACCTGAATGCTGAGAGAGTCCCAGGGAGGTGAACTAGCATAGAAGTAAAGCCCTTGTGTATGGCTCTTCAGGGTTTCTAAGGTCCTTGGTGTCATATGGGATGATCTTCCAGAAGTTATAGTAGCGGATAATTTGCCCTCAGTTACTCTAGCTTTAATTTCCAGCCTCCAAAATGCCCTACACTCTAGTGCAAAAAGTACAAGCAACTATTGGCCATACAGATTTTTTTGTTTGGTTTAGGAGTTTTTTTGTTGGGGGGGAGTGGGTTGTTGTTGTTGTTGTTTTTGTTTGTTTTTGAGTTTGGTTTTGGTAGGGTTTGTTGTTTGTTTGTTTGTTTTGTTTTCCTTTCTGTGTCCTTTTCAGCAAATACAACAATTTCAATATGCCCCTTAGTTTCTTTTGAAATCAGGCACTTTCAGCAACTTGATGCCCCTTTCTCATAGCACGGAGGAAGTGATTCATTACTGAGAGAGACACTGTGCAATCAGTATCTGTTATGATTTGATTCTACTGTGCTGTTTTACTTGCCTTTTCTATACATAAGGAAAATTCCTGTGAAGTGGGGGTGGTGTAAGTTTTGTGATCAGATGCAGCCTGCAGCAAGATAAACATGGAAATGGTAAGGAAGATCTTATATTTACTCTCTGAAGCTTTTTGTTCAGTGTAAGATAAAGGTCACTTTAGAGAAATGTCAAAAATTCTAGTAAGGCTTGCTGACATCTGACATAACCAGAGAACCAGGAGGTTTAAATAGGATTTAAAACAGAAAAGGAAAAAAGGAAATATTCTAAAGATATCTTTTAGATATCTGCAAGTTTGCTTTTTGAATGTAAGGACATTAAATCTGGATCATGTCTTCTGAACAGCAGAAAGCTTCAGGTGAAAAATTATCTCCCCTCTTACTGTTTAGAGATACAGCACAATGAACCCACCACTTTCCCCTCCCTTGTGTTTTCCAGCCATGGTAAACTTGGTAAAGTGAGATGACACTTAGCAGATATTTATATGTTGTATTTCAAAAACAAACATCCAGCTTTAAAGAACAAGCCTCAACAGATACAAGTAATAATACCAATTTGTGAATCACTTCCTGAAACCTCTGTTTCCTTTGGCATGTCTCATTCCTGCTGAAATTGGAAGAACTGGAGTGTAAATTATTATGGAGGTCACAGTAATCAGGATGTATAAATTTAAAAAGAGCCTTTTAAATATTGTTGTGAGTGTGTAAAATGTGCTTCTTCCCTCATCCTTTGTCTGATGCAGAATGACATTTATTTTCTTCTTTGATGGTCAAGGTTTTAGAGTTTGTACTCTAACAGGTACACTAGATATAAAGGCAGGGGAAGCTCTGATTTTGAAGCTATTGGCTTTTTATCTAGTAGGTGTATCAAAAGTCCTCTGGTTCTGGAGAGCTGAATGGTTGCCTATTTGAGATGCAGCACCATTTTTGAGATGCAGCACCATTTTCATCTGATTGACAGGGTATCTAGTGAAAAGTTTGCTTTGGTCATCAGCCTAAGTCAAATTAACAGCTTAAGGGTCTCTTTCCTGTTCTAATAATATCACAAAGAGCACTTCCATGACTGTTGACAGTGGCTGCTCTTTCTCACTGAGCATAGGTGCACATTAATGTGACAGAGCAGGATGCCCTTTTGAGGGGCACTGGCCTGTCTGGGAGCATTGGCTGAATTGTTACTTGAATTTACTTCTATTTTAAATGCCTAAGTTAGCATGACCTGCGTCTCCAGCTACTTTAAAGGCCTTCCATAAACAAAGTGGATGAAGAACGTGTAAGAATTTTACTTTGCACTCTAAGAGGACACCTCTGAGATATGGCCCTGGATAATGCAGTTCAGAAACGGTATTTATAAGCAGGTTGAGATTCAGATCAGCTTGGGTCAGGCTAGCATTGCCCACATCATAGCAGTTCATTCATTTATAGTCTGACAACTGAATGATCAGATAGTGAGTTAAAATCAAATGGGCTTTTAAATCCTGCTGGAAACACAGGCTTATGTCAGCCAGTCATTTCCTGATGCAATCGGTACTCTGCACTCTGGCTGCTAGGATGTGTCCTTCTTCCCCTAACAGCAAACTAGAATATTTCAAGTTTTAGTAATTTCTGATGGGAAAGTCAAAGCCACTGAGCTTTCCACGCTAGCTGCCTGGTCAACTTTGTCCCTCTTTCCTCCACTAGTATGTTCTCCCACCTTCAGGCACCAGGTTGCCCCCCTTTCTCTGTCATCACAGTGTCACAAGTCTGCCACGGGTGTATTGCTGCACAAGCTCTTGCACCCGTGTCTTCTACTTCACAGCTTGTCCTTTCCTGCCAATACTGCGACAGTTGTGCTGCCTAACTCCTAAATTCGATGATAGGGGTGAAAAGGCAATCAGTTTAGGGTCACTTACTGAAATTAAGCTATAAAAGGATTGTATTTGCCTGCTAGATCTTACATCATGGACATGAGTTGTTCCAAGAACTTATTGGCTATATTGGACATGGCTTCTCCATGGTTTAGGACAGGTAACATAGCTTCACTGCCACTTCTAGGACTTCAGGAGTGCAACTGAGTGCAGCATGGCGCAGCTAAGGCTTCAGGGTATGCCTGTCCTTCTTTATGGTGATGCTTTTAGTTGCAGCTTGGTGCTAGGACAGTCTGAAAACTGCTCTAAAAGATGACTCAGGAATTTGTGACATGTCTGGCCTAAGAAAGAATGAAACAGTAGGAAGCTACATGCAGACAGTGAAAATTTGGGCCATAGTGCCTTAATGTGGCAGCAGGCAATAGTACCAATGTGCATTTTCATGCTTTTTCCATTTCAGATTGATAAATATTGTATTCAGTCATTGACCAAAGTTAATAAAAGATGCTGGTAGTAGGCTTTGGGACTGAATTCCTTTATTCAGAGAAGACACTACACAGAAAAAGTAAAAACATTCACATCCCCTAGACACTTCTTTCAAAGTGCCTTTATTCTCAATCACCATCTCTGAGGTGTTAAAGGGCAGTTCAGTCACAATGTTTATAGAATCCTTGCCCTTTCAACTTAAACTGCCTGCAGGGAAGGCAACTAATTCTGGCTCCTTAGAATGTAAACACTAAGGATTGTTTTTTGAACACCATTTTTTTCCCCTCCAAAACTTCTAACTACCATTTATAATTAGGTTTTTCATTGTATTTAAAACCTTCTCCACTACAGTAATTTCCATACTCTGCTGAAGTATAGATTGTCATGACCAAATACTCTGCTCTTTTGCAGAGGTGTTTTTATTAGTAATGGCTCCTATGTGAGCCACAGGACTAACTTCCTTGTACAGAGGCAAGAAATGAGAAGCTTTTGCTTACTTCCAATCTTGTACCCATCATCTTGAGGCAAAGAAGGATGGAGAGTGGAGGTCCGTTCCTTCAATGTGCCAACTTGGTCCCCTCTTTTCAGTTGGTACATAAGTCAAGAGCATTTACTTCATCTGTGAAGCATAAAAATCCCTACATTTATATAGCTGACAGGTCACAATATTTCTCCTCCTGCGACTGGTCATGTACCTAGAACATAATCACATTCTTAGCAGTTAATTTTAGGAAGGAGAATAGTGGGCTGGCAAGATTATCTGTATATTTAGCATATTTAGCATGTATAGTTCAGTTTTGTTCTTAAGTCTTCATTATTTGACAATGGTAGAAAAATGCTTCTTTCTCCTCAGTTAAGTAACAAGACTTTCATTTGAACAGCTGATTGCTCTGAACAAAGTGACTGTAGAAAAAAATCACTCAGAATTCAGGGAGGGCCAGCCTGTTTCTGGCAAGATTTTACTTTCTTTGCTGGGCTTGTCTGTTTCATATAGTTAACCTGGGCCCAATCAGCCACTAAGAGAAAGGATCTTCTCTTCTTTGTATTATTTACTGAAATAGCCTTGTGCAGAGTAGATTGTAAGGGGAGATGTGTACCAAGTAGTGGCCTCCTGTTTCATAAATTGTCCGTAGGATTTAAGGGAATGTGAAGAAATAAATACAAACATAGAATGCTGAGGGCTTTTATTACCTGAAGTCTTTTGAGAGGTAAATGGAGACTGTTTCGTTCAGTGTAGTCTCTGTGGAGAAGGGAGATTCAGGTAACCATTGCTCAACTATTTTTATTGATAGTGCAAAGAAGATATTGAAGGACACCATTAGATTTTAATAAGTTTCTGTATTTGCTCAGCACCTGGTTAGCATTAGTGCAAATGGACATACTTTTTGTTTTCTGAAGGTAGTACAAGCTGTGGCATTTTGTCTGCTTCCTCTTTAGTATGGCTTTCCTGTTATTTCCAGAGTGACAGCACAGGACAGATTTTACTCAATGCTGAGCCCTTAGCCAACTTAACCAAAAGAAACCTTCCCACAGTGCATATGAGGCAAGAAGTCACCTTTCCACTGAGGGACATCAGTAGCTTCAGAAAAAAACAGCAAACCAAAGAGGACACTAGGGCAGCATTTGTGTGCTGATGGTGACCAACATCTGACACCACGTTATCCCATAGACCAGCCATGGGAACTTGAGCTGGTACTGGCCTAAACATCCATGGAAATACCTACACCAAAGCCTTATTCTTTTGTGGACGACTCTACTAGGGCTCAAAGAAATGATCCCTCGTGCCATCTCAAACACCACACAAGATGCCTGAAGCCTCACACTGTCCCATTTCATTGCTATCTGCTGCTCATAGACTTTCCTTCATGTTTATTCCTCTGGTTATCAGACAGGTATCTCAACCAACTGCTCTCCTTGAAGTCCCTCCAGCATTCCTGCAAGACTTGACTTGATGACCAGGCTTACCACCTACTGGAAAAGTAAGATAGTCTGCTCCCCATGTAGAGCCATCCTTAGACATCCCATGCTCAGCCTGTTAATCCAGATAAACTTTCTTTTTTCTTTTTTTTAGTTTCATTTTAGTGTTACATAGATAAAAAAAATAAAACAAAGAAGTGTGGGAGATCAGGAACAGGCGTTTGGAAGATCTTGAGATGTA
>VWYI01039978.1:7438-23568 GCA_013399455.1 Anthoscopus minutus | reverse complement strand
AGAGAGGGAGGGCAAGGGGACATTAAAGGAACGTGCGTTAAAAACCACCCGGTTTCAACTCCCCCCCTCCCCGCCACAAGCAACTTCTACTTAAGTTAAAATCCTTCCTAGATTATTTTTTTTTTTTCAATCGGGTTATTATTAGTGGAAAGTTGGCTGAGAATTGCTTTCCCTCCGAGGTGCCGTAGCAGCGTCATTTGTGGGGAAGGGTGAGGTGCGGGATGGTGGCGTTTGGGGAACGGGAGAGGGATGTGCTGGGTGTGACTGAGTTAAGGGACAGCTGAACTGTTCGCTGGAGTTGTTATCGTGGAATTCTGGAATGCTTTGGGATGGGAGGAAATTTAAAGCTCATCCTGTCAGCAAAATTCGGCAAGGAGAAAAAAACTCCAGTAGTGATAGAGAGTCGGGCTTTAGTTTATTCTCTCCGGGATGCGCCATGGAAAGTATTCCATATACTTTCTTTTTACTTTTTACTAGACATCTAGCAGATTTATACGCACAAAACCCAAAGCAATTCCTGTGCATTGGTCCCAAATTTAAAGTTGCATCGTTTCTAACAATCCAGTCCCACCTCTTGCCGTGGGCAGGGACACCTTCCAATAGATCAGGCTGCTCCAAGGCACATCCAGCCTGGCCTTGGACACTATCAGGAATCCAGGAACAGTCACAGCTTATCTGGAAACCTGTGTCAGTGCCTCCCCACCCTCACAGGGAAGGATTTGTCTCAAAATCCCCCCTAACGCTGCTCTGTCAGTGGGAAGTCATTCTCCTCATTCTACAGCCAGTCCCACCAAACCCACCAGAAAAACAGCTCACCTCATATTTTAAAGTTTTCTCTTTTTCTCTCCTTATTTGCAGGGTTCTCTGAGCTCTGGATGGAAGCTCCAGTGGGTTTTGAGCTGCTGAGTGCACTGAGGATGAAACGTGTCTGCCTTTAGTGCAATTTACCCAACAGTGAAGAAGAATTTGGGTCTTGGAGGAGTCTTTTCCTTCCCTTGTTGAGGAAAACACCTTAAAAGTGCAAATGGACAATCAATGTTACCCTGATGGCTGCCAGGTATTTTCAATTTGGAAGTTGGTGACCATGTGGTCACCAGAAAAGGAGGAAGAGGAGGAGGAGAAGGAGAAGACCATAATCCTGATCAGTGATGATGATGATCATGATGAGGTGCAATGCCCAGATGATGATGGTGATGAAGGGGAGAGCACCCAAGGGAGTTCTGTCATGTTGGTGGAGCCACAGGGTAAGAGCTGTTCCCTTGCTGCTGCTGGAGTTTCCCTGAAAGGTTTGGGGGGAGTAAACTGAATTCATTGTGTGTTATGCTTGAAATCCTCGTGCTGCACAAGTGACTAAAACCAGGAGGAAATCCCCAATTGGTAGGGATATCTTTGATGGCACTACTTTAAAGGATGCTGCCATGTGGTTTTAAAATACTTCAGATTGAGCTCAGACTGGGCCTTTTCAGTGTCAGCTGGGTCCTTTTTGATTTCATGTGGTGCCTGGAAGAGCTGGAGCAGAGGCTGGATGGAGTTGGGGAATAAAGGAGATTTATTGAGAGGTCACCCCCAGACAGCAGCAGGGTTCCAAACCAGGCTCTGTCTGGATGGCTCCAAGGATGGAGGCCAAAGGGAAGGGGCCAGTCCCAAGATCCCACTCTTTTTATAGGTTTGGGTCCATTTGCACTCAGGAGCTTCATGTGCCCGTCCTCTTCCTTCCACGTTTCACTTCCAGCCTGAAGTTTGGAAAAAATGTCCTTGAGTCCCAATCAGAGTGGGATTGTTGTGTCTTCCTCACCCTGTGAAAGGATCTCAGCACCCTGAGCAAAACCACACACCAATGCAGATTAGAAAACCCGAAAGCCCAAGGCATCACATATCCTCTGATTTGATAGTTCGTGGAAGTTTCGTGTGCCATTCTGTCAGAACCCCAAAAAATGTGCTGTAAAGCATTCAAAGAGTAAATATCAGTCATTTCTAAGGAAGTTATAGCTGCCTTGATACTGATTTTCACCTCCTGCTCTTTTTCCTGCAGAGACACCTCCCCTGGAAGAGAACAGATCAGAAGAAATGGTGGATGAGGAAGGAGATTTAGTGGTTACCTACTGCAGACAAGCAATTGTGTTACCTCACGCGAGATACGACTGCACCACGCACCCCTTTCAGTATGTCCAGGGCTGGGCAATCCCATTTGGGCTCCCATTTTCCACATCTACCTTTGCAACAGCTGGAAGCAGCAGTAGAGCTGGCTAAGGATGTGATTTTCCTAAATAACCTTCTGTTTTTCAACCTTGCAGGAGAACAGAGAGCGATACCTGCTCTCCCATTGGGAAAAACGCAGATGTTTGTGAGCAGTGTTTCTGCTATGTTTGTGACAAACTGGCTGCTGAGGTGAGGGCAGGGCACAGCTTGCAGGAGACAAAATTGGGGATCAAATGAGAGCTTTAGCCAAGCCCTGAATTCAGCTCAGGTTTTTTGAGCTCTGTTCAGGTGACTGCGCCTATATCACTCCAGCTCCCAAGTTCTTAGGGATAGCAGGTCAGGTCTAATATAAAATGAGTTCTTTATTGAATAGACAGGATAGAGGGCTTTTAACAGGTATTTATTGCACAGGATAAATCAATGAACTACAGCAGGCACATAAAGCAGTGCACAATAACACTGTATTAAAGCTAGCAAAGAAATGGGATAGATTAGGAGTCAGTAATTCTACCCTCCCAGGAAAGAGTTAAGAACTCAAAGAGAATAAAACAGGAAATTTGGTTAACAGTTCCTCATGACTTTTAAAAGTGTGGTGCTGTTGGGGTTTATTTCTGGGCCAGGCAGTTGTTGGAGTAAACACAAATTTATTTTTATTATATGTCCTGTTTGCTTTGGGCACGCAGTGCATTTCATAAAATCAGATCACTACATCAGACTTTTTTTTAAAGGAATTAGAGAAATGTCAGCTTTTTAGACTGTCCTGACTGGAGGTAGGAGTGGGGGGAATTGTGTGGGGGTGCTTTATGTTCTTGGATTTTAGTGAATTTCAGAAGGCTTGGAGCTGTGAGCGAAGTTGGGGTGAACATGCAAAGACCAGGCTTTGTTTTCATTTTCCAGTGGGGAGGGTGCCAGCCCTGTGGGTGTCAGTGAAGGGCTCAGCAATGACAGCCAGTCTGTGAGGGGCTTTTTTTTGTACTGGTTGCCACGATATCAAATACTTCCCTGTCAAAATACTCGCTCAGATGTGAGAGGGATGAAAGGAATTGTAACTCCACACTCAGTGCTGAGGGGAAAACACGAAAATCCAACAACATCTCCCTCTTTTTTATATTCTCTGACCCAGTGCCAGCTCTGGACAACCCCTTCCCTGTGCCACTGCAATGCCCACAACAAAAGCAGCTTCTGGAAGACACAGAGGAGCTTTGCCCTGGTTGGGGTCCTGGCCACCTTCAAGCTGGAGCTGCTGGATCTGGACTCGGAGCTGCGACACGGGGGTGGGTGCTCTGTTCCCCTGGGACCTGGGGCTGCTCAGGCCCTGGCCTGGGGAGCAGCTTGGCTGCCCCTCACCAATCCTTGGGCAGTTTTTTTAAGAGCTAATTGCTGTGCCTGCTTGCTTTTTTGCATGCTTGGACCAGGGGTGGGTTTGCAGGTGCAGATTCCTGTTTCTCTCCACGTGGGAGAGTCATTGAATGGTTTGGGATGTGGTGGAGCTGGGAGATGATCTCATTCCAGCCCTTTTCTATGGGTAGGGACAGCTCCTACTCTCCCAGGGTGCTCCAGGCCCCATCCGGCCTGGCCTTGGACATTTCCAAGACACCCACAGCTTCTCTGGGCACCCTGTGCCAGAGCCTCCCCACCCTCACAGCCAGGAATTCCTTCCCAATATCCCAATTTCCCCTCTTTCAGCACCAAAGCTTTCCTGACCAATGAAACTGGAAACAATTTCCTGAATAATTTCACATGAGCAACTTTGGTTTTTTCCTAAATAATTTCACATGGAGAACTTTTCGTTTTTGAAAGAAAACACGCAAAACTCTTCATGCAAATTCATTTTTTGGTCTTGCCTCTTAGGAGATCTCCTAGAAAAATTCTTCAAGGATCTTTCTCTGGCCTATAGCGAATACCTGAAAGGGGAAAGGGTGTGTCCTCCAGGACATGAATGCTTCTGTGAACTAGAATTGCCCCCGGGGCAGTGCGATGTCTGCAGCTCAAAGAACATGGAGGTGGTGTACAAGTAAGTGACAAGAGAATTGGGTTTCTCAGGGCAGCTTTGATTTATTTAATGAATTATAATCAGAATTGTGGCACCTGAGACAGCAAGAATAGAGCTGAGAGAATTGAGTTGGTCAGCAAGGAAAATTGCACTTGGCTGTAGTTTAAAATCCCTCTTAAACGTGTATTTAAATCTCCTGTGCTGTGCAGGACACCTGATGATCTGGGAAAGTGTGAACTTAAGGCCTGGGCTTTGGGGTGGCTTTAGGTGGGATTTTGGGAAGGAAGAGGGCAAGGAGGCCCTGGCACAGGTGCCCAGAGCAGCTGTGGCTGCCCCTGGATCCCTGGCAGTGCCCAAGGCCAGGCTGAACAGGGCTTGGAGCAGCCTGGGACAGTGGGAGGTGTTGGGGTTGGAATTTAAGGTTCCTTCCAAGCCAAACCAGTCTGGGGTTTTTACTAATTTCTTTCTTGGAATGAGTTTCACCTTTTCACTGGTACAACAAACCAAAATACCCAAAGTGTTGGTTGTGCCAGCACCTTCTCAGTGTGCTGGAGATCCTTGGAAGGCAAGGCCAGGCTCTTGCCTGCTCTCCAGCTGTGGGATGGCCACAATTGCCACTTGTTTAGGAAGTCTCTTCTTGCAGACCCTTGATCTTACAGGCCACTTGACTTTCTCAGGTATTCTGATGTTTACGAGCTGGTAACAAGATTTTTAAATCAGGCAGAACAAGAAAGTCCCAAAGCTGCTGCTGTCATGCTGTTGGGAGCAGCTAAACAGATTGCTCTGCACAAAGAGCCTGCTCGGTAAGAACCTGGCCCACACAGAGTGGGGGATCTTCTTCTTTTCCTCCAGGGGAGGGGAGGGACTGGGAGAATCCTTGGGAGTTGTTTCTTGGGGGTAGGGAAAGTCAAAATCTCAGCCAGAGCTGCAGCACAGCAAGAGGAGGATGAACACTCTGAGGGAGAAGTGGGATTTGAGGGGTAAGAAGAGGTTGGATGTGAGGGGGGGAAAAAAGTTAAGCAGGAGTGAGAGTTTGAGATGGCTTAAAATAATCCCTGCTGTAGGAAAGCCAGATTTAACGTGAAACAACAGAGTTGGTTGGCAAGATTTGCTCCTCTGCTTGCAGGAGAGTTTAGGCACAACAAGGGAAAACAAGCAGCAATAATCCAGGCAGTCCAAAAAGGAAAGGAACTGAGAACCACAGAGGGGAGTGTGGGACAACAGGAACAGCAAAGATAAAAAGGAACTCAGATTTAAAAGTTTAACAGCACTCCCACCTAACAGCACTTTAAATTATACATTAACAACTCAACAAAAAAACAGCACTTAGACCTAATTTAAGTTTAGCTTAAAATTTAATCATTTCAGGGGAATAAAAGCAGCATTTAACCTGACTTAGAACTTTGAAGTTACACTTAGCAACTCAACAAAACATTTTTCAATAGCACAAAAAGTTTTGCTTAGTGAAATCTGAACATTTTGGGGTTTAAATTCAGGGAGTTTGGTAAAAGAGAAGGGGGATGATGTCTGGACTGGTTGGAAACAGCAGCTCCCCTGCAGTTCCTGCTGAGGAATGATCCAGGTTTGCAAGGAGCAGGCTGCATTTATTACCTGGGAATTTTGCACATGTCTCAGTCTCTGCAGGAGTTTTTATCAGCATGCCACCTTCCAAGATTTTTTTCCTTAAAAAGCATTTTCCTCGTCAGCTGAGTACAGAGAAGGGGAGAAGGCAGGAAGGGGAGCTGGGCATTAATTAGTGCTGGTTTTTTCTGGGTGTAGGAGCAATCAGAACCTTGGCCACACTGCTTCCCTAAAGATTGCTGTCCCGCTTCTGTTCCAAAGGTAAGATTGGTTTCCCTGCTGCCTGCAGAGTTTCAGCTTGGCTTTAAAATGCATTGCAGGTGACAGATCCTCTGTTCAGAGGCACGTGGGAGGCCAGAGCCAGTTGTGGTTGTTCCACCAAGGAGTAAACAGTGGCTGGGAGAGGTCACAGCGGCAGCCTGGCGGGATTCCTGTGGGATGGAGCAGGGAAAAGCTCCCCCAGAGGCTGGAGAATGAGGACACCCAGCTCCCTTGGCTTAATTCACTTCCCATTTTAGCTCTGTCCTTCACCTTTCCCCACAAATTCACTTGCCACAAAAGTCTGATGAGTGAAGAATTTAATTCTTTCCAACCCAGTTCTAGATTCTCACTTTCACTGGAACTAATGACAGGTACAGGCTAAATCCTTCAGCAGTTTCATTCTAAATTGCTTTGGTAGATTTTTTTAATTGCTTTCTTGAAACAAAAAAGGGAAGAGTTTGTTTTTACCTCCCTGCCAAAATTATAAAGAGTAAACTCTTCTATCTCCACTTACCAATTAATGCAAAAATAGTTTCCAGTAGCAGGGAAGGTGCAGGAGCTCAGGTCCAGCACAGTTTGAAGTGTTTGCTGTACACATTCCTTGCAGATCTTTGTTTTAAAGCTTAAACCCCACAGAACCTTGGTTTTAAAAAGACCAGCACAGTGATCATTTCATTATTCACTACAAAACTTAAAGCAGAAATTCAAATACAGATCCAAACAGAAAAAAAAGTACCCCAAACTTGTGTGGTTTCCCATATGATTAAAAAAGATAACTTGTTAGTAACTCACCTCATTTTAAAATACCTTTTTTGATTTTTCTTTTCAATTCACAGGATCACAGCCCGACTTCAGAGGATGCTGGTGTTGTGTGACTTCCCAAAATTTCTCTTTGAGAAGTTTGTTGATTTTTTTCATTCCATCTCCCTTCCCTGTCACTGCTACGCCTTCTCAAACAGGTGAATTTTTGGGCCTCGATTTGGATCCAGCTGCCTGTTAAATGTTCTTTCCCTGACCATAAAAGTGGGAGCATTTGCAAGGAATATTTCAGTGTTTGTTGCTTTCCCTGTTTGTTGTTGGATGCCATGACTGAGCTACTCTCCCCAAAGTTTATTTCCTTTCCCCCACAACTGAGCCCTAAACCCCAAAATGTTTTATTACTCGAACTTCACAGTGTAGTGATGTACAACAAAACACAGTTATAAATAACTTCCTTTTATCCTTCCAGCCTGAAAGTTTTGCCCTGGGACCACAGGTTACTGACCACAGTTTTAAAAGGCCAGAACATCAGAGGGCAGAGGAAACAGAAAGGAAGGAAAATGTACCTGTGGGAGGCAGTCACTGTTGTGGAGGCTCGAGTGGAGAGACTGCTGGAGAGAAATAAGTGAGGCTGGTTTGGCTTTTTTCATCTTGGGAACTCTGTTCTTAAATTTTGACTGCTCCAAACCACTGTGCTTTGGAATAATTGGGGAAAAATAAACAAATTTTTTTTAAGTTGGGTTTTTTTTTCCTTCTTCTTAGCAAGGCCAGGAGCTTTTTGAAGTTTCTCAAAGCCCTTTGAATGTCTCAGGACCAAAAAAAGATTTCTGGAGCAGCTCATTTCTGTGTCTCCATAAACCCTACAGGTTTTGCATGTTGATTTTTCAAGCAATTCCTCTTCATCAGAGGCTGACAAATTGAGGGCAGCCAGAAAAGTCTCTTCTGGTTCTTCAGAAAATCCAGTATTCCAAAGCATCCAATACACTTACGTAATTCAGCTGAAAGGCAACTTCTGGTTTTATTTTGGCAGATTTGAGATAATCTGGGAATCACCTCTAGGAATTTTTTTCCAGCCATGTTTCTGCCCTGCTGTGAATGTGTCTTGTGTGGGAAGCTCTCCTGGTTTGCCTCTTTCATGATAGGAAATGTTTGCCCTGTGCAGAGTTCTGCACTTCCTTCCCCTTCCTTCTCACCTGCTGCTTTCCTCCTCAGGTATAAGGAGGTTGTTCGGTATCTGAGAGCTGTGAAATGCACTGAAAACCAAAGGTAAATGGATTTTCTCTTTCTTTTCCTTTCCCCTTTCCTTTCCCCTTTCTTTCCCTTTTTACTTTTCCCTCTCTTTTCCCCTTTTCCTTTTCCCTCTATAGTCCCTTTTCCCCTTTTCCTTTTCCCCTTTTCCCTCTCTATTCCCCTTTTCCCTCTCTTTCCTCCCTTTCCTTTCCCCTCTCTTCCCCCCCTGCAGACAAGCACAATCAGATATCTCCACAAACCCTGCAAAAACCTCATTCTGATGAAACCCAAACCTTCATTTCCTCTTCCCAGGCTCCGACACTTTCGGGATATGATCCCCTTCTACATGTGCAAAACTGGGGATTTCCTGGATGCTACCTATTCCCTGCTGTTCCCTGTGAACAGCCTGTCCTGCTGCACTGCCTGCAGGATAACTCCCTACCAGTTCAAGGTCTACCTCAAGATCTTCAGGACAGGCTGTGTTCCCTCTGGGAGTGAGATGCTGGAGACAGTGCCCTGGGATCCAGTTGGCAAGTGTCCTTCCTGTGCTTCTTGTCCTTCCTGTCCTTCCTGTCCTTCCTTTCCTTCCTTTCCTTCCTGTCCTTCCTGTCCTTCCTGTCCTTCCTTTCCTTCCTGTCCTTCCTGTCCTTCCTTTCCTTCCTTTCCTTCCTTTCCTTCCTGTCCTTCCTGTCCTTCCTTTCCTTCCTGTCCTTCCTGTCCTTCCTGTCCTTCCTGTCCTTCCTTTCCTTCCTGTCCTTCCTTTCCTTCCTTTCCTTCCTTTCCTTCCTGTGCTTCCTGTCCTTCCTTTCCTTCCTTTCCTTCCTGTGCTTCTTGTCCTTCCTGTCCTTCCTTTCCTTCCTGTCCTTCCTGTCCTTCTTCCTTCCTGTCCTTCCTTTCCTTCTTCCTTCCTGTCCTTCCTTTCCTTCCACTGAAACTTCATTCCAGCTCATTCAAATGAGACATCCTGAGCCCAGGTGGGAATTGGGTGAGGGTGGGGAGGCCCCTGGATCCCTGGAAGTGTCCCAGGCCAGACTGGACAAGCCTTGGAGCAGCCTGGGGTAGTGGGAGGATTTGGGTTGGAATTGGATGGGCTTTGAGGTTCTTTCCAACCCAAACCATGAGAACAGCAGGGCAGGAAGGATGACTTGGTACTGGAGCATGGATTTACTCACTTCACTTTGCTCAAAACACTCATTTTGTCAGCTGTGAGCTTCTGCTGAAAGCAAAGTAAGAGAATTAAAATCCAAAGCCCTTCATTCCCTGCCAGCATCGCCGCTGTCAGTGGGGACTTGGCTTTGTGTCTGAGCCATGACCTTGAGGAGAAAGCCTCCTGATGGGAAATGTTTCATCATCAAAGTCATTAGCTCAGCCTCTGGTAATTATCATCTGTCCTGGGCCTTGCTGCTCCTCAGGGTGTCTTGTGCTGTGAAAGATTTATTTGGGAGTTGTTCCCTACAGGCAGAATTCTTGGAAGTGTGAGATCCCTCAGTGTGGTGTGATAGAAGTGTGAGATCCCTCGGTGTGGCTTTGTGCTGACCACAACAAACACTTCCTTTGGATTGTGTCCAGTTCTTTGCAGCTTTCCAGAACTGTTTTGTGGCTGATATTTATCGATTCTAAACCCATGTAAAACAGCTGCAAACACTTGTTGGCTCTGTAGAAGCAGGTCTGTAACCAAGTGGATATCCTGCTTGTGTTCCTGCTCTGGACTTATTTGGGGTGTGTAGGGTCTGGGTTTGATTCTTTTCATTTCCATCCCTGCAGGCTCTCCCCTGAGAAACTCTGTGCTAATTAAGCAGGCACTCAAAGTGCTCTACCGCAGCAGGGCACTCTACACAAATGTGAGTGAGGCCAAAATTCCCTCTGCTCTCCTCTTCCCATTCCTTGAGAGTGCAAGGATTTACTCTGACCCCTTTTTTCTCTGAACAGATTGCACTTTGTAACACAACACAAATGTTCCATTGTTTTTAGGCCAAATGTTGGAGCTCCTTCATCATGATTTTGGGGAGCAGCAATTTGCTGGAGAAGAGAGGGTACCTGCTTCCCTTATCCCTGGAAGAGCCCCCCCTTGACTTCCAGGAGGTACCAGACAGTGCTGGGAGAATCTCCTGGCTTGGGTTTGGACAAGATTCCATGGGATGTGGGAATTGGCTCCTTGTCCCAAATGCCAGAGTTGGCTTCCAGTGCCTCCTCCAGTGCTCTTGTGCCAAGGGGGCTGTGGGGATTCAGGAATGCTTGAGGCAGCTGGGAATGGGTTAATTCTGCTCCCAGCTCAGTGCCTGGGGCTGGTTCTGGATCTGTACATGGTGAGATGCATCGGAAAGGGCCTGGACAAAGGGGAATGGCTTCCCACTGCCAGAGGGCAGAGTCAGGTGGGAGATGGGGAGGGAATTCCTGGCTGGGAGGGTGGGCAGGCCCTGGCACAGGTGCCCAGAGCAGCTGGGGCTGCCCCTGCATCCCTGGAAATGCCCAAGGACAGGCTGGACAGGGCTTGGAGCAGCCTGGGACAGGGGAAGGTTTGGCATGAGGTGATTTTTTCCATCTCAGCCCTACAAAAATGAGGAGTTTTTGATAGGGGTTTGGTTGGTGCTCAACTTCCCTTGAGTGAGGTGTGGAACAGGCACCATCCTCTGCAGAAATGCTGAAAAACTCTCAGACAAGCACATTAAACTCATTTCTGGCACAGTTTGGGGTTGGTTTGGGGAGGATCTGCCATCCTTGTCCCTCACTGTCCCCTTGCAGAATGTCCTGGCTGCCAGTGGCAACTTCCTGGAGGATCTCAAGGCTGGAGTTAATGTCTCTTTACCATCTGCTGTTTCCTCTGGTGAGGTGAGTGATGACAGCAAAGGAGTTTATTCCCAGCTGTGGAAAATGTTGGGTTATCTTCTTTTTTTTTTTTTTAAGAAAAGCTTTTAAGAGGGACCTGGAAGATTTTTTTAGGGAGTGATCAGTTTAAGATTAGCACAGTCTAAACTCTGAAGGAGATGGGAAGGTAGAGAACTGAGGGTCTCTTCTGCTCTGCACATCTTCAATCCAGGAGAGATCTTTATCCCTGTCCAAATGTATGGATTTGGACAAAGGAGGAGGGCTGGGAATAATTGATTGTGTCTTAACTTCGGCTCAGACAGGACACTGGAGCTTCTGTCTCAAAACTCAGAAGTTGTACTTTTCTTTTAAATTCGGGGTTTCAGGAATGTGGAGCTTGTTTGAAGGTGGTAGGAAAAAACCATTCCATGTCCAGTGCAGTCATCTAGGGAGCTGCCTTATCCTTTTTGACTTTTTCGGAAGAAATTTTATTTTATTCTCCAACTGTGTGGCTCCTGAGCTGGAGTTTTTCACCTCAAAATCCCTATTTCTGCTCCTGTGTGAGATTTCAGACTTCTGAGAGCACCAGAACTAAAATCCCTGTTCCATTCCCCTGTTTTTAACCCTTGATACGGTTCCTGTGGATTTGTTGAGTGACCTCCAAGCTGTCTGGCTGAACTGGAAGAACTCAGTGCTGCTTCTGAGTGGATAAATAAAGGGAGAGGGGCTGCTAAATGCATTTCTTGTTGCTGTCTCTTGTGTAGCTGCTGCACGAGGCTTCTCTGGTCCTGGCAGTGCAAGCAGTGCAGCAGATGCTTTGTTCTGAGCTTCCCCACCTGACTTCCTTCTTGGAGATAGTCCTGGCTTTTGGGGTGAGTCACTGATTCCTGTTTAAGAGATTAAAACAAATCATGTTGAAAATTTCTGTGATGATGAAACCACCATCCTGGAGGTTTTAGCCACGTTTAACTTGACTTTGATCTTTATTTGTTTTGGTTTTTTTCTTTTCTTTTTGATTTATTTGAAGGAATGACTGGCACTGAGGTTAAATCACTGATGAAATTTTGTCTGATAGAAAAACTTCTGGGGTCTGAGGCTGTTGCTGGACCAACTTTCCTGTGAGGAGCAGATCCTGTGTGACGCTGCCAACCTGCTTTTGAGGGATCTGAGTCGGGAGCAAGCCACAATGCTGAGAGTGTGAGTCAGGCCCTGCCCCCAGAGCCTGGGCATGCAGCTCAGGGGTCCTGAGCCCTTGGGAAGTTTGGGAAAGCAGCTCAGGGGTCCTGAGCCCTTGGGAAGTTTGGGAAAGCAGCTCAGGGGTACCCTGAGCCCTTGGGAAGTTTGGGAAAGCAGCACAGGGGTACCCTGAGCCCTTGGGAAGTTTGGGAAGGCAGCTCAGGGGTACCCTGAGCCCTTGAGAAGTTTGGGGATGCAGCTCAGGGGTCCTGAGCCCTTGGGAAGTTTGGGAAAGCAGCTCAGGGGTCCTGAGCCCTTGGGAAAGCAGCTCAGGGGTCCTGAGCCCTTGGGAAGTTTGGGAAAGCAGTACAGGGGTACCCTGAGCCCTTGGGAAGTTTGGGAAAGCAGCTCAGGGGTCCTGAGCCCTTGGGAAGTTTGGGAAAGCAGCTCAGGGGTCCTGAGCCCTTGGGAAGCAGCCTGGGCTGAGTCAGGGATGCAGATCTGAGCAGTGCACAGGTGGAGTTGTTGGAGTTCCTTCATCTTGATTTTGCTGGGATGGAGGGAGGGAGCAGCTGCTTCCCTCATCCCTGGGAGAGCCTCCCTTGGCTTCCAGCAGTGCTGGGAGAATCTCCTGCCTTGGGTTTGAAGAAGATTCCGTTGGATGTGGGAATTGTCTTCTTCCAGGTGCCAGAGTTAACTCCCTGTGCCTCATGCTGCTGGTTTTGTTGTTCAGGTGGCAGAACCTCGGCCCTGAGTACGTGGGGGAGTTCCTGTGCCTGTTCCTGAGCTGCAGACACAAGAGGATGCAGTCAGTGGGGCTCTTGAGCCTCAGAGTGATCATCGATAACCTGCACCTGTGAGTGAGGGGCAACTGCCCCAGGGCACCTGAAATCCTGGGATTGTCCCCCTGGCACTGCCCCAGGGCACCTGAAATCCTGGGATTGTCCCCCTGGGGCTGCCCCAGGGCACCTGAAATCCTGGGATTGTCCCCCTGGCACTGCCCCAGGGCACCTGAAATCCTGGGATTGTCCCCCTGGGGCTGCCACCTGAAATCCTGGGATTGTCCCCCTGGCACTGCCCCAGGGCACCTGAAATCCTGGGATTGTCCCCCTGGCACTGCCCCAGGGCACCTGAAATCCTGGGATTGTCCCCCTGGGGCTGCCACCTGAAATCCTGGGATTGTCCCTCTGGGGCTGCCACCTGAAATCCTGGGATTGTCCCTCTGGCACTGCCCCAGGGCACCTGAAATCCTGGGATTGTCCCCCTGGGACTTGCACAGGGCACTTGGAAAATCCCAGGGCTTCCCCCATCACTTTCCTGTGAATCTGGAATCACCTTGGCTTGCAGCTGTGNCTGCCCCAGGGCACCTGAAATCCTGGGATTGTCCCCCTGGGGCTGCCCCAGGGCACCTGAAATCCTGGGATTGTCCCCCTGGGGCTGCCCCAGGGCACCTGAAATCCTGGGATTGTCCCCCTGGCACTGCCCCAGGGCACCTGAAATCCTGGGATTGTCCCCCTGGGACTTGCACAGGGCACTTGGAAAATCCCAGGGCTTCCCCCATCACTTTCCTGTGAATCTGGAATCACCTTGGCTTGCAGCTGTGAACTGCTGGATTTTTTTTAGATTTTGGAGTCCTGCAAAGGCTGGAGTGGCTGCAGCTGTGGCCAGCTGGGAGGAATGAGTTGGAATTTCTCTGTGTTTCAGGTGTCCCTGGGCAAGGCAGCTCTGCACCTTCTTCCATGAGTCAGTGAGTATCCCAGTATTTACAGGGTTTAACAGCAAAGCAGATCAATTTCATATCCATTAAATATTGAAATTTATCATTTTGTATTAAAAAAAAACCATTCCTGAAGGGATTTCATTGTGTTTTGTCTCTTCCCAGGGCTTGAGGCAGCTCCCCTTTGGCACCACAGTTCACCACGAAGTCTCCGAGTTTGTCAGTGCTTTTGAGAAAATCTGACTCAGACCAGATCCTCAGGAATATTTTCCATTTGTTTTTTTTCATCTGAGCAGTCTCTTCCTGGAGAGTTCCTTGAGTTGTCACCTCCAGGAACAGTCAGCTAAAAACTGACTTCAGGCTCTAGAGTGGGAACAGAGCCATGTTTTGGGAGTTTCTTTAGTTCCACATATTAAGGAGTTGTTGGAAGAGGCAGCAGGTTGGAATTGTTCTCAGAAGCTGAGAAAAGCAGGGAAACACAGATGGAGCAGAGAATTTTCCCTGCTGTTGGGACACAAACCAAACTGCTGAGAGGGAGGAAAAGCTTTAAATCAGGGAAAAGAGGGAGCTGAAAACTCCCTCTGCAGTAGTTTGGGGTCCAGTTCTGTTTGCACAGCTCTGATTTTGGGTTTCATTCTAAACAAAGATAAAACTGAGCTTTGCTTTCTTCAAACAACCCCAGTGTAGGGCAATGAAGAGCTGAGTTTATGTGGAAATAATCCAGATTTCAAGTTGAGCTTTTGTTGTCAGCTGATAATAAGGTTTAGATTGATACTGGTGTCTCTGTGCATTTCCCAAATCCTAATTCTGGGAGGAATTTGGAGTTCCCTTCAATGTGGGGAGGTGAGAGAACTTTTTGGAGTGTGGTTTGGGCTCTGTGCTGCTGAGATCCCACTCTGCACTGTTAGGGCAGGCAGGAAAACCAACCTTCATCTGTGCCCAGCTGCACTTTGCACAGTTCCAGGGGTTTAGGGGCTTCTGCAGCTCCTGTTATCCCAAATTTCCTGCCAAAAAAATGCACCTGGATGGAAATTTGACACCTTGATAATTAAAACTGTTGAAGTTTCGTTGTTACATTGGAATTCCGTGTGGTTTTTTTGGTTGTTTTATTTGGTTTGGAGTGGGATTTTCGGGGTTGAGTTTTGTTTGGGGCTTGGGGTTTTCTGGTTTTGTTTTGGTTTGTTTGGAGTTTTGGTTTTTTTGGTTTTTTTTAATTGGGTTTTGGTCCTGTGTCTTGGAGGGTTGTGGTTTTTTGGTCCTGTTTTATGTGAGATTTGGCTTTTTTGGGGGTTTTTTTTAGGGTTTGAGGGTTTTTTACCCCTGAGGGTTTTTTTGCATTGAGTTTATTTTGTTGTTGGGATTGGGTTTTTGGATTTTTGAGGGAGGTTATGGTTTTTTAGGAAGTTGAGGGTTTTTGGGGAGTGTTTTTTTAGGATTTGAGAGGGTTTGGAGGGAATTAGGGTTTTTTAGGAAGCTGAGGTATTTGGGGAGTAATTTTTTTTTGTGGAGATGAGATTTTCCTTTGTCAGGTTTTTGATTTGGGGTTTGTTTTTTTTTTTTGAAGTTTACATTTTTACCTTGGGGTTGGACTGGGCCAGGCTGAGCCTCCTCCAGATCCCCCCATCCCAGGAGCCCAAAGAGGGAGTGGGAACAGATTTAGGGCAGGTGCTTTGTCACCTTTTCCAGCCTGGATTTCTTCCCTTTGGCACAGCAAATCTGGGAAGAGCTTCCCTGCAGGTAAACAATTTGTGATCCCCTGCTGAATTTCAATACCTTAAAGCAGCCCTATGGATCCTGTAGATCAGGATTTCATTTTTTTTTATGGATGTGAAAAACCTTTTCTGGAGCTCTGCACTTCCCTTTGGGCCTGGAGTTGTCCTGAAGGGAGCCTGAGCTCTGCTCCAGGGGAAATGGAGAGGAACAGAGCTCAGTAAAAAATGGAAAAGTTTCCTTTGGAGCAGGAAATGGAGCCCTGGAGCTGCCTCATCCCAATCCTGGAGCAGATCAGCAAGGCTGCCAAGCTGGAGGGAGCAGAGCTGTGAGGAAGTGACAGCCCCAAAGTGACATTGCACCTGAAAATTGTGAATTTCCACCAGAAAATTGGGAATTTCCACCAGAAAATGGTGACATTTCACCTGAAAGTTGTGAATTTTCACCTGAAAATTGTGACATTTCACCTGAAATCTGAATTTTCACCAGAAAATGACATTCCACCTGAAATTTGTGACATTCCACCTGAAAATTGTGAATTTTCACCAGAAAATGGTGACATTCCACCTGAAAATTGTGAATTTTCACCAGAAAATGGTGACATTCCACCTGAAATTTGTGACATTCCACCAGAAAATTGTGACATTCCACCTGAAAATTGTGACATTTCACCTGAAAATTGTGAATTTTCACCTGAAA
>VWYI01039977.1:43709-68709 GCA_013399455.1 Anthoscopus minutus | reverse complement strand
TGGGTGTCCCTGGGTGTCCCCGGGTCTCCCTGTGTCTCCCTGGGTGTCCCTGGTGTCCCCAGGTGTCCCTGGATGTCCCTGGGTGTGCCTGGGTGTCCCGAGGTGTCCCTTAGTGTCCCCAGGTGTCCTTGGATGTCCCCAGGTGTCCCTGCATGTCCCCAGGTTGTCGGGGTTCTCACTCTCCCCGGGAGCTTTGCCCTGGTCTCTCGGATTTTCAGCCACTGCCGCCAAGCCAGGTCCCCGTGGTCGAGCAAGTCCGGGCAGGCTGCGGTGGGGGCTGCAGTGAGCGAGAACTTCCCCTTGCAAGTTGGAAAAGCCAGCTTTTACCTCCTGAATGTTCCTTTTTGCAGAACCCGGACGAGGTGAAGGAAAGATGCAAAGTCCGTTCTGGGTTTCAGGTTCCGATTTTATTCCATTCCATTGGCAAGACCGATGCGCACCCTAGAAAACCCAGGACCAACCTCTCCGCTCCTCCGCCCACCGTCCCTTTTTATCCCTGGGGGCGGAGCAAGGGAAAGGGCTAGCCAGTTTATCAAACCAGGGAGAGGGGCTGTGGGAAAAGGCAGATGGACACCCATGAAACCCTATCANGAAAAGGCAGATGGACACCCATGAAACCCTATCACCTGTTGGCCCCCTGGAAATCTCCAGGTGTAGCCAGAAACCCCCTGCCGACCATGGGGTGGCTTGGGGGAATCCGAAACATGTGGAAATTGCATAACACACTGCAACACCAGGTGTCCCTGGGTGTCCCTGAGTGTCCCTGGATGTCTCCACATGTCCCTGGATGTCCCTGCATATCCCTGGATGTCCCTGCATGTCCCCAGGTGTCCCTAGATGTCCCTGGGTGTCCCTGGGTGTCTCTGGGTGTCCCTGGATGTCCCCAGGTGTCCCTAGATGTCTCTGAGTGTCCCTGGGTGTCCCTGGGTGTCCCTGGATGTCCCCAGGTGTCCCTAGATGTCTCTGGATGTCCCTGGGTGTCCCTGGCTGTGTCCCTGTCCCCATCTCTGGCCGCTGCCACCACAGACCAGGCCAGGTCCAAACCCAGCTCCAGAGCTCCAAAGGCAGCTGAGGCTCTGGGAAAAGCGCCCCCGTGCCAATGGCAAAGATCCATGGAATCACCAAGGCTGGAGGAGCCTTGGAGGCCACCAAGCCCAGGCCCTGAGCTCGGTTTGGAGATGGTTGGGATGCCATGGATATTCTTTGCCATAACCACTTAATCCTTTGCCTTTCTTGGTGTGCAGAAGTCACAGTGCTCCCCTTGCCTCACTGTTTGTTACCAAACACTGCAGCGAGGTGCTGTGGTACCACGGGGCCATGCCCTGCCACCATATGCTGCTGCTTTCACAACTAAAGGCTGCACAGATGGATGTGCATCAGCTGAACAAAAAAGAAAAAAAAGAAGAGGTGTTTAAAAGTTAGGAAATACCCTATATAAACTGGTGCAACCTGTACTGTCCAGATTGCTGTACAAATAAGGTATTATATGAGAATTGTTGTAAGCACGGTCTTGGCTTGTGCAAGGGCAGGTTGGTTTTTCACAGTGGTTTGTGCTTGACCTGGGCCACGAGAATGGGAGCTCTGCTCAGATCCTCCACTCAGCAGCTCAAGGATTATTTTTATGCTTATTTTCAGATGTGTGCTCTCATGATTTATTCACTCTGTAGTAGTCACACCTGGTGCCTAGGTAGTTTTTGACAGAGTGCTTAGAATTAGGTGTCTAAACTCCTTATCATAACTACCTGATGGGCAGTTTTTCACAGACTGTCCCTTGGGAAACACCTGCTCACTGAAGCCAGGACATCATCCAGTCAGTCAGCCATAGAGGAAAACCAGCTCAGGCACACCAAGATTTGAGTGTGAATTGCCCACAGCCATGCTGAAAGGTTTTACTATTTTGGCTTTTTTTTCCCCAAGGGTTCTTTATTTATTGTATTGAAACCCTCATGTGTTTCAGCCCTACAGACTCTGAGGTGAGGCTCTTCCATTCCAGATTCCCAGGAATTAAAGGAGTCCAATGCAGCACAGACACAGAATTGCAGTCAGCACGCATGAACTCTCAAGAAAAAAATATATTTTTTTAAAATCTCCAGTTGGTATATGCAAATCAAAGTTTCTCAGATGACTGCAGCAGTTAAATTTAGGTACATTTTTCAGAAGTTGCTCAGTAAAATGTGTCTGTGACACCAAACAGAAGTCATGGGGAATATCCCAGCAATATTTCAGTGTGGGAACAACAGTGTTTGGCCAGTCTGGGTTTTGAAAACAGCTAAAAAATGGTGGGGGAGGCTTAAACTTTGTCTCTAATAAATACCATATCCTCTGGTCATTGTTGTCCATTAATGATAAATTATAATGCAGCAACAGTGGATTAACTGATGCTCTTGGTATAAATGGTTGATAATAACAACAACAACAACAATAATAATAATAATAATAATAATAATAAAGCAAATCAATTTTTTTTCAAGATTACTCTTTTAAAGTCACAATTAATTTATCCCTCCTAAATTATTTATCATCAGGAAAACATCATCGCGACATAATATCAGGATGCATTTGCATTTTAATGTAGTAACATATGGTTACTTCTCAAAGAACCTACCAAACTGGGTATCCAAGGCAGCATTGTGAATTTTTCATTGCAGGAACGAGAAGATATCAACACCAATGTGGCCTAGTCTGGGAATGCTGAATCAATTATTAAATAAAACCAAACCCTACCCAACCTTATGTGAAACTCTATTACCCAGCACAGAGATAGCGTGACACGAGGTTGTGGAAATCTGCAGGTAAACAACTGCAAGTGCTTGCAAGGCAAAAAAATCTTGGTTTGTTACCCCTGAGAGTGAGGCAAACACCTAAATGCTCACTATCAAGGGGAAAATAAGAGAGATTTGGATGGTATCTTTAAATTGATCCACTTCTCTAAGCAATACCAGCAAGTGACTTAATTCACAGGAACCTTTTAGGGCTTTCCAGACTGCTTTGTTCTATCTCTCCAATTTTAAGGCAAGCAGCTGTAACAATTTTGTGTCCGGTATTGACCAGCTCGTGGAAATGTTGAATTTTGCACCCCCTGCCTGGACAAGGTTCCCTAATCTCCTTGTTTTGGGGACTGACAGAGGTGTCACCTGCAGGCAGAAGTGTGAGAGGAGGAGAGCCAGACCCAAGCCACCAAGCAGGAGCTGCAGGAGCACAGTGATCATACATGTTAGAAGTACACATTATATTACTGGCTTTTTGCAAATGTTAAATCGAATGCTCTATGTAAAATGGTGACAAACCTTGCTGTACTAACATAATTCCTTTTATTTCTGTAACAAAACTAAGAAATAGCAGTGTGATACATATATACATATATCTTAGGCTGTAGTACAGTATTGAAATAAGGACTGGTTTTGTACACACAACCCAGAGAATGAGAAGATAATCAGAAAACCTCCCTGGCAATCCTAAATTGTCTTACCAGATGAAGATAACAGTGACCAGAGCCCCAAAGAAGGAATTTACTGAACCTCTGTTATCAGGGGTAGGAGACACATGGAGCCAGAGGGAAGATTGATCTGCTGGGAGGGACAGGGATTTGAAACTAAGAAAAATATCCAAGCTTAAAGGAATTGTTGAATATGCATAAAGACCCCTATTAATATTTAACAGACTGGTGCTTTTAAGGAACTATTCTTTGTTAATAAGATGTGTTCATGGCTGAATGCCAGGTACCCAGCCATTTTAACCCTTTGCTTGATTTTTTCTCTTAATTGTCTCTTTTTAATTAAACCCCTTTTTATTATATCAAAAAGAGTAGAAGTCGGTTTTTTTAACACCACAGGAACTTTGTTTCTCTGTGCATCACCCCACTTTTCACAAATATATCCACTGTGTACCTAAACCTACACTGTACACCTCAGGAACTGGGCTGGTTCTACGCAAACCCGGTCGTGTTTCATTGTTTCAGTCACTCTGTGGGCACACCATGAAGTGTTTTACATAAACCAAGTCTAGCTGCTTGTGAAGGCTGTAGGGATGCTCACTTCAATCCCTAAATGCAGCTTTAACTCAAAGTTTAGTCAGGAGAAATGCCCCTTTCTGCTCTGCCAGGAGGAAGGTTCTGCTCAGCGAGCTTAGACTCCTGTAATATTTCATTTGTGCTCGCGCTGGAAGGGGCTGGCAGCCACGTGGAGAGAAGGAGTTTCTAAAAGATGTATCTGTGATGTAATGAGCATGAACACCTCTTGTCCTCAGGCTGCAGTGCATGCCAAGCACAGCAATATAGGCTGGAATTTGCAAACTGGCTGCTCTACAGGATGCAGTGAGAAAGGAACAGTCCTGGGGAAGCTCAGAGCCTGCCTCAGTGTGAGCGGTAACTACCACAGCTACAGCTTGTTTGTCTGCTGGTTTGAGGTGCTGTGGTTCAAAGATAAGGGTCTGACCAAAACTAGTTAAACCAGTTTAGGAGAACTTCAGGAACCTATTTTTAGCTGTGAGTTAAAGCTACCTGGTGCATTTAAAGATATCTTTGGATTCGAAACAGGACAAATTTGTCATTTTCGATACAGTTTTCTGTCAAGTGCCTCTTTTGTCTTTAAATAATGAATTAACATATTGAGGGTACATTTTTTTGTGATCTGAGTGGGTTTTAAATTCAACCCTTAATACGCTGCTTATTAGATATCAGCATGCAAACAGGATGGGTAACAAACACATTGTTTTGCAGTGGAATGCATTTTCTACCTTTTCTACTAATGCGTTAATTGTTTGGGGTTTGGGAGCAGCTGTTAGGATGACAATGAATATTCAGTGGGGATTACTAAATCAGAGGATGGAAGGGATGTCTGCAGATTGTCTGCTCCATCCTCCCTGCCCAAAGCAGGCCCACCTAGAGCAGGCTCATCAGGGCGGTGTCCAGCTGGGCAGTGAGCACCCAAGGACAGAAACTCTACACCCACCCTGGGCAGCCTGTGCCAGCATTTGACCTCCCCTGCAATTATTTTTAAAAAAGGGTTTTTTTTCTTTTGTTTAGGTGGAAATTCCTTGTTTCTCTTTGTATTCTCCTATCCTATCACTGGACACTGCTGAGAAAAGTGTCTCTGCTGTCCCCTGCCCAGGTGTTTGTCCACACAGCTCCCAGGCACTGGTGCATCCCCAGGGCAGCCTTTTCCACCATGCTGCTTTCCACGCACTTCATCCCCAGTCTGTGCTGGTGCATTGGGGTTTTCCTCCCCAGCACAGGGCTTTGCATTTCCTTTGTTGAATTTTACAAGTTTCCTGTTGGCTGATTGTTATCTTTTCCTGCATGACTAAACACAAACATTATTTCTACTTTTGCCTCCTTGCCACGTCACTGAAAAGCAGCAGAAACGCCCACCATGAGATCTGAATTTTGTTGTAAGTAAATATTATATTATTGGCTTTTCACAAATATTAAAGTATATGCTATATCTACTATAATGCTATAAGTATAGTGTTGAAAAACATTTTATATTTATATATTACACATATACTAGGATGCTGTGAGTATAAAACTTTGCTGTGTTAATGTAGGTTTTTTTTTATTTCTGCTAATAATGAAACTTAGAAAGAGCAGCGTGATATATATATATATATATTTCTTAAACTACAGCATAGTATTAAAATAAAGACTACTTTTGTTCATATAACCCAGAGAATAAAAAGATAATCAGAAAACCTCCCCTGCATTCCTACATTATCTTATCCAGATGAAGCTGACAGTGACCAGAGCCCCAAAGGTAAACCCCGTTTTTCACAATATGAAACTTCATTTCATACTCCTTATTTTGAAAAAACTAATTAAAACACCTCTTAGCTGTACTGACCACTGTGCCAAGCCCTGCCATCTTAATATTAATGATATTTTTGTTTGATGATTCTTCTTTTTCATTGCCTTTTGGCATATCAATACACTTAACTATAGCTTGGTACACTGAGTATATTGATAAATGTGTGGGTGAGAGAAGCAGTTGCTAGGAAAGGCTGACATCCATCAGGAGTGCTGCAGGGGGAAGGGATCCTTCAGAGGAATGATGGAGGTTTAGCTATGACTTCATCATCTGAGGCTTGGCCCATCATTTCATTTAAAAATGGGGCTGGCTGGGTCATATGACTAAAATTAAACCATTTATACAGAACAAATGATTGTACAGGACAGACTTCTTGAAAGAACCTTCAGAGGTATTGAAGGTGTGAATGTTGTTGCTCCATTAGAAGCAGCAGACTGGCTGAAAAATAAATTTAAAAAATATATATCTATATCTAAGACAGGTGTCTCTGTGAGGAGCAGAGGATTGAAGGGAACTGAAAGGGCTCGTGGTGCTCAGCTGTCCCAGGCACGGGCTCACAGAAGCCCCTTTGTAAAATGACCCTGTGTGATTTTTAACACAGCTGGGTTTTGTTTCCTCTAGCCTTCTCTTAATTGTCCTTCAACTTTCAGTCTAAATGAGTTTGCCAATCCTCACCTTTGTTTCTGTGCCAGCCCTTTTTAGCCAACAAACCACTCCTGCAGTGAGGCATTTGTAGAGGGCAATCTTATCCCATTTCAGCTTTCATTTTACTGGGCTACAAGAACCATGATCTGCAAGTTTTCCCTCGTGCAAAGAATCTTTCTTATCCATTCCAGGCACCCATCTTTGCATGTTTTTCAGATTAAATTTGTGATTTTATACAATATTCCAGATGAAGTTTCTCTGAGATCTTACATGGCAAAAATATTTTCATAGCTCTGCTGAAATCAGATTTCTTGATGGCAGCTTGGGCTTATATTTGCTTTTGGCATAGCTACCTCATGTCAGCAGTTCATAAAAAGTGTGATTTTGAGGAGTATATTTTGGGTTCCTCTTCTGTCATGTCAAGCTGAGGTTCTAGCATATAGTGGTGCTATCTGTTCCCAAGCACAAAACTAACCATTGCATATAAATAAAATTTCTTCTCACTTCTAGCAGTCTGGGCTATAGGCTCTTTTAGTTGTAATTCTAATTGCTAGTCATTAACTGTTTGTGTTAATAGCGTTTCTTCACTTTATCAGTGAATTTTCATTATCATGTATCCACCACCAACATTGCTTGTAGCTATTTCCTTTTATATCAGCTCATTTCATGCTTCACTTTCCCCCTTTATTCCATTTATTAGTTTTCCATATCAAAATGTTGGAAGCTGCTTCTTTCTTTTGCTTGGTAACCACCAAGTTCTGATACTTTTGAGCTCATGGTCATTAGTCCCTTCTATTTCTTTCTTTAGCTGCCCTTTTCTTGCATGAGCTGCATGATTTGTCCTCAGGCACTGATGACACACAATCACATCTGGCTCCCAAAAACCAGGGCAACCATTTCTCCCCCTGGGTAAATACATAAACTTTATAAGCTTGTTATTGCTCACGGTGGTTGCTTCACAATTTTCCCTGTTGTTCAATTAAACAGTTTAATAACATACTTTCATACAAGCAGAACATCCTGCCCCAATGCTGTTTTCTCCAAAGAATTTCTCTTGAACTGTCTGATTTCATGGGTTCAGACTTATTCATGCATTTCTCATGTTTGCTCCTTTCAAAGGAAGCCATTTCATGCTCTCAGCTGTGAAATAATCCCTTCTCTAGACGTAGCCACTGTTCCAAAAGTTTGCAGTTTGTCTGTGGTTACTGTGCTGTTTATTCTGTTGGTAGTGTTGCATTGTTTTCATTGCAGCTTGGGGCAATGAAGGCACTCACTGCAGGCAGGGGCGGATTGGAGCAATCAGTGATGAGCCCTCCTCACCAAAAGAAGATGCAGAAGTGAGAGCAGGGCCCTGAATTAATTGTTATTTCTAATTGCCATGTGCTTTCCACCCTAGAGTCATTTCAAAAAGTGTCACACTTGCTTTGGTTTTACTCAGGTGATGCATGGAGCTGCTGACCCTGGCTGTGGTGAGGAGAAAGTTAAAGACAAATCTCTTGCAGAGTTTTTGGTGTTTTTCTGTTTTCTGAACTTGGAAAGTTAGCTTGACATGGCAAAAGCAAGTAGATGAGGAGCCAAGAAAGAAAAGTAATTAAAGAATGAGAGGGGGAAAGGCAGCAGAAACTAGGGCAGAAAAGGATTTCAAACACAAAGGTGTGTAGGTGGATGAGGAAGAGCTGAAGACTGGCCATCAATGGGAAATGGAGTTGTAAAAATGACATTTGACTCTTGAATTAATTTGTGACGTGCCTTTGACTCTTTGGACTGTGTTTGTTTGGATACTTCCTTTTTGGAAGGTGTTTAGACAACCCACCAGACATGGAAATGGAGACTCGTGTAAGCTTTCCTTTATTTTGAGTGTGAAACCTTGAATGGGGGAGGAAAAAAAATACATCTTCTCTCATAGCTGCGCTGTCGACTCTCAGTTGATTTAGTTATCTACAGAACAAAGCTTTGTTATTCTCCATCAAGGTTTCCAGGCTGCCATAGCACAAACAGCCTGTAAGGAACAGCCTCAGCCTCGTGGCAAATTACAGCTTCAGAGCCGAACAAGAGCCCTGCTGAGGACACCTGGTTGTAACATGCGTTAAAGTTTGGCCAAATGCAAACCCTGCCTTAGGAAACTACACCCTGATGAAGCAAATGCTGTGCTGAAGTGATTCCTCTTGCTCCTGTGAAGGGGTTACCCTGCCAGCATCTCTGGCCAGAGCCTGGAGACTGTCCCTAAAAATCTGCAGCAGATACTGCAGCACAAAGAAGAAAGGATCAGCCTGGTGCATGCTTACCTTCTGGCTCTTAGGCCAGTCCCAGGACCCATTCTGAGATTTATTTTGCTTTATTTACTTCACTATCTAGAATCCCATGTGAGCCATTGACTGATATAACCTGGGAGGTGATTTGAAATTTAAAATTAGTAAAAGAGTTGCAGCATTAGGAGGAAGACCAATCTCAGAAACCGTGGAACTTTGTCTAAGTAACTTACTTAAAGAGACCCACAAGTGAGCAAGAGCAAAGCAGGATGGTGGAGGCCCACAAACAGGATTAGTGTCTGTAATTAACCCCTCTGTGGCATGCTCTTTTGTCTGCATCTGATGCCATTGGTTGCACAGAGCAGGGACCACACATGGTTTAAGATGCTACTGCAGCTCCAATAAATATTTGACATTGATTTAGAGCCACCAGCTTTGGTGCCATTTGCAGTTTCCAGATAATTTACTGATGATGTGTGAGTTGTGCTGGAGGACTGAAGTGGAATGTCAAGGAGAGCAACACCCTGCCTTTGTTTCTTACACTCTTGCTTCCTTAAGCATCTGCTGTTGGCCACGTTTAGGGTAGCATTGAGAAAAGAAAATATTGGCTCATTTGGCAGTCATTATCTTCACTAGTATCACTGAGCAGATTTACAAAGGTTGAGCAACGCACTCTGTTTGTGGGATATGGTTGCAAGATGACACTGATGTTGAGACAGCCCTGATAAGATTAATATCTCATCAACTGATGAACTATATGAATTCCAACCTATTTCTTCAAATAGGTTACATTCAGCTGAGCCACTATTAGAGAGCTGCTTAAATTCACCTTAGCATTATCCCTGTTAGAACAGAAAATAATATTCTTGGCCACACAGTACATTTAGTGCGCTGTTGTAACACTCACTACCATGAAATTATTTTTTTAAGACACTCAAATTTACAGTCTGTGATTTAATTGCAGCTGTAATATCACCACAACATTGCTGCAACCTCCAGTGGGGTTTAACAGCTGAGGCAGAGTAATCAGGCCTTCAAGGTCCCAAGGATACAGGCTTTTGGGGCAGAATTTAAAGGACAACTTGGACACCTGCCCAGGGGTTTGGTCCCAGCATTCAGTCCTAAGCAGACAGCAGGGTGCTCAGAAACCCCAAACTGCATCAAACCCACAGCAGCTGTGGCACTTCCCAGAAGGGTCACATCTAACATGCTTCCACTGCAGCTAATGCACAATAAACCCAGCAAACTGCACGTGCTGGGGGTGCAAAACAGCTGGCTTGCCCATGAGGAACAGCTGGAGGCTGTCTGCTGCTGCCTGAGCGCTTCAGGCTCACTCAAGCACTAATTCAACAGCAGCATCCAAACATCAGCACCGAGAAATATCAGCCTGAATGCAACAGCCCTTACCCAAGAGAAGGGCTCAGCAGCAGCTCTGAGCTGTGATCTCAGTTTGGAGCAGCCAGAATATCCAATAATCTGGGGGACAGTGGTGCTGACAGAGCTGATAGCAGTCCCCAGTCAGGCTGATGAGTGGCTTTAGTGTTAATTCTTCGTCCCCTTGTCCATGAGGGTGACCTTGGCAGCAGGCTACCATGCACCCAGAGCCCCAATCTTCTGCAGCCTTTTGCTTCACTCTTCAGCTCTACAGAATGAATTCTTCAGAGCAGGGATGTGGGTGAGAGACAGAATGTGCACTAGAAAACACTTCTTCTAACTAGGATTCCCCTGTGGGGGAAAAGCAACCCCGGTGTCCCAAGGAGCAAAGTACCCCTGTGCTCTTTGGGGTGTCACTTGTCACATTTATCTCTGCTCTTGGCAGGACCAGCCTCTGGGATTAAAATCAAATGCATTGCTTGGAGATCCAGGGTTTGCAATCAGGACCTGAGGCAGTCACACACCTGAAGGGCAACACTTTTGTAAAACTCATTCAGATCGATTTGGTGAGCTCTGAGGCTCAGCAGCAGGAGAAATCGAACTGGGAATTTCTTCTGAGACACTTTAATAGCTGCTCTTCTCCAACAGTGGGCCAGGATCTCTGCTCTTTGGCCATACTGGAGTTTAATTATGTTTTTCTTTTTCTTTATTGTTGCTTAACTCAGGACAGTTTTTTTCCAAAACTATTATGGCATAAAATATTATTTTGTACTCTAATTTCTTCTGCCAAATCCTGGTTCCTGTGACATGATATCAGCTGCATTTACCTTAATTATTTCCATCAGTTAAACATCTTCATATTTCTTGGTGTTTCATGGAAATGAAAACCATAGTACTTGGATTCACTAACTTTACCTGAAGGGCAGCAGTATGCTCTGTAGATAGAATGTGAAAAAAAATAAAATCTCCATATTGTCTTTAAAAGGTTGAAGATTTTCTCTCATTTCCTCTGTGTCCCATTCCCATTTTTTCACTCCCTTATCTTCCCTTTCTCTTACTAAACCAGGTGCAGCAATCTCTCGGAATCTTTTAAAATCACAGAAAAAATTTAGTTGGAAGGGAACTTGTCTGGTCTGAACCCCCTGCTGAAAGCAGAGACGATGCCAAGGTTTGACCAACTTAAAAAAATCTGTTTTCTCTGGCTACAAACTTCTACTACTCTGATTTCCACTGTTCCCATCTATTGTTCCTGTAAGTGATAAGATAAAGGAGCTGTAGCTGGTTTGGAATTGACTGGACACACTGTAAGTGCCTGAGTGTAAGAGCATGCAGCACTCATTTAGGACAAAATGCATGACAGAGATATTGAAATTCATACTCAATCCAAGCATTACAAAACAAGAAAGCTCAGAAAAGTAGAGAAACAAACTATGCCAGGGATAGAGCAACACAGCTCTGGCTGCAGCAGGTGGAAATTGTAGGAGTGGCAGTAAAGACACTTCAGGGTTTGTGATCTCTGGTTACGTGTCCTGGTGTAGCATGAAGCACCTCTGTCTGTCACATCCCTGGTGGGAGGAAGATAAGGATGCAGACAGCTCCCAAAGCATGGCAGCAGCACTGACCTGGTGGCTTTTTTGCCAGGGTCAAGTGCTTGTCAGAGTTAGGAGAGCCACAGGCAGAGCAATGCTGCAGCACAAGCAATCCAAAAATCTGTGCCTTGGACAAAGTCGTGTTTTCTCTTCAACGTGACAGAACCTGGGAAAAAAAATCAGGTACCAAGAGTTTGGTCATACTGGAGCTGAGAAGCAGGGCTGGGCTCTCCCCACTGCTCACACTGCTGGTTGTGCAGAGGGTTTGGCTGATCCTCAGCATCCCCCTGCAGCTGTAGCTGGGTGCTCTGGGAATGCCTTTGGGCTCACAAGCACAGGGTGAGACTGCAGCACTCCTCAGCCTCTCTGCCTGTGCAGGCAGTGGGGAGAACTCTGAGCTCCAGCACACTGCACCTCCTGGAGGCTTCTGGAACAGAAAAGGCACCTCCTGCGCTTTCCCCTCAGGTGTTTTTTAACAATTTCCTTCCCATATGCCAGTTCTTTCTAAATTTTTTTGGCTAATTTTGCTGTCCAGAGCAGCTATGAAAGCCTAATTCTAGTCTTGTAGACCCAAGACTGTACAAAGATATAAAAGGAAAACCCGTGTTTATTCTTCTTCCCTTATCTAAACATGTGAGACCACGTTCTCAACATGACAGAGCTTAATTTTGACCCTGCTCTAATGCAAAAGACTTTGAACTCCTGTTAGATGGCTTCAGCTTCACTAGGCTAAAAAATGTTTGTGTGTTGGTTAGGGTTTTTATTTTAAATTTTGGCTTTCACCTATCATATACAACATGCCGTTTTACCCATCTTCTCTTTCATGGAGCTATTTAATCTCCTTTTGGGACAACTTGCAGTTGCTCTTTATCCCAGCCATGCAGTATTTCTTCATGGGTGCTCTGTGTTGCCATCCTGTCAAAGGTGTATTCCTTGTTGTCTTTATGCTATTTTTGGGCAGGCTAATCTTGCTTATAATTTATGTTTGGGGCCACAGCTTATTTCTTCATGCAATGCATTTGCTTTGGAAGTTCTGCAAGGGTTTACCCTGTCACAGGGCATTTCTTTTGGAAGGATTGCTTTGCTGGGCCTGACTGTAAAAACCCTTTTGGTTTTTGGTCTTGGGGGTACCAGGAGATTTGTATACTTCAGGCTGCTGTGTTTGCTTAGTGCAGCTTTGCCCTTTAGTGCTGAGGCAGCCTGGCCTGGCAGCACCACCCAGATGACCGACCCTCACAGCTTCATTTACTCCAGCTGATGCCTCAAGTTTCAGCTTTCATACTTTTCACATTCTGTGCTGCCTAGGTGTGTAGTTTTGAGCTTCACATGAAGTGTCAGTGAGCTCTCCTCACAGAGCAGGCACACAGAGCAATTCCTTTTCCAGCTTGGTGCCAAGGACAATGGTTACAAGTTCCAGGCACAAAAGCACAAACAACAGTGACTGAAGGAGAAAACAAGAAGGATGAGACTTCATAAGCTGGAGCTGTGACTGCACAATTAACCCTGATATGCAGATAGACCAAAACTTATAAAAATGTGAGACCTCGTGACCATTTTGTGACCATTTTTGGGTCCATCTTGGGTGTGGCCCTGGCCAGGATCTTGTACAGCCCAAGGTGTGTCCTTTAAGGGATTGATAAATCCCTGCTTCATTCTTAACTCTGTCCAGCCTCTGTTCCAGGCCAGCCTTCTCCAGGTATCACAGTCTCTGGAAAATCTCACCACACCCATCAGCATCCTCTTTCCTTTCCTGAGCTGCCATCCTCAGTCTCTCTTGCACGTTACATTATTTCAGAGCTGTGTCTGTCTGGATTTCACAGATTCTTACATGCTGGAGGCTGATTATTCAGAGCTTTCTCCACAAGTCTGCATTGTTTATAAACCCACTCCATTTGCAGGTCCTGAGCCCTTTCTGGTTGTGGTTTCCTCATGATGGTGTTTCTGGGATTCAGAACTGTCCTTTTCACCCCCTCTTTCTCCTGCCTAGGCAGTGGTGGAAGACTTGTTTCCAGATGCAATTTAAAGTTATAAAATGCCAGCTGAATGCTGAAGAGTTCAGATTTCAGGTAATAAAACATTCACTTGATCCCACCAACATTTTAAAACACGTTAAAGAAGCACTTATACTGACCCCCCCACTTGTTAAAACTTGTGTTTAGAAAAACTCCCATCTGGATCATATTCACTCTGATGGCTTCTTTTCAAACTTTGTCAGTGATGGCTGTTTCACCGGTGTGAAATGAAAAAGCTTTGTTTGGAAACCCATTGTGATAGTGATAGTTTGATTTGAAAGTGTAAAATTGTCCTTGGAATACTCCAGATGGCTGCTGATGTTAAATAAAGCCTTGAAACAGAGAATCTTGCTCTTTGAGGGTGACAGATGCCTCAGAAAGTTGTTACTTGGCACACTTGGGGAAATATTAAAGGGAAAATCTTGGGTGAAACCAGTAATTTTGTTGATAGAAATATCTCACCAAACACAGCAGAAAATTTGTCACTGCAGAGTGGGGTTCTCTAGAAGGAAACAATTTCTTTAGAAAGTCTTAACAAATAAAATAAAATAAAATAAAATGCTCAATAAAATAGCTGGCTTAATTTTCTTGTAAAATCCAGGGAGACTTGAGGAAAATGTCATGGGTCAGAATGTATTTTCTTGCTAATGGTTTTGCAATGGAGTCACTCTGAGGGAAATGCAGAGAAGTTTCTTGGAGGTGTGAGGAAGAAAACTTCCAGAGAAATTCTCAGTGTTGCCAGGTACAGAAGGAAGGTGTACAAATGTGAAACTCTGCCACAGAGTGCTCTGGGGAGAACAATTGGTGCAGGAATCTCTAAACAATAACAGAGGCCACAAAGTTGCTGGAAATTGCAATTTTTTGAGATATTTCAAGCTGTTCTATGAGGATAAGGAAGTTTTTGGTTCCCAGAATGTTTCCTCTGTGTTGAAGACCTTCTGTGAGGGAAGAAGTGACAATGTTAGGGAGGACTCAGATCTTTGTTTTCCTGGCAGGCTTGAAATGTTAGAAAATAAGAGTAAGCTGACTACTTCTGCCAGGAAGAAAAAGATAAATATCAAAAGTGAATCAGAGAGGATCCAGTCTAAAAATCCAGAGCCATGTTGCAGAGCCCAAACTGAAGGTAACCCAACTGCACATTTGGAACCTCACTAAGATTTGCTGGCAGTGTGCTAGATCTCAGCTCTGTGCTTCCTGCTGTCTGCAAGCCCATTTTCTTGTTAGGAGCTGCAGACATAATTTCATAACTTAGAGGATGATGGCATGTGACTTTGAGCTTCCCAAGGCACCCAAAGTGAAAGCAGGCTCGGAGTGAAGGGTTTTCCTCCCCAGATCCCTTTCCATGGCACTGCTACAAGCAAGGCCACAGTCACAGCTGTGTGTGTTTATGCACAATCCCACCTGCCATCTCTGCTCATTAAATAGCCAAGAGTGAGCACTCACTAGGAGACAAGTTGAAAAGCACAAAATCCCTTTTCTGAGTGTGCTGGTTTGCTCACCTTGCAGGATTCCTCCAGGCTGAGGAGAGTGTGCTTCATTCCACTGGCCAGCACACACCTGCTTGCAAATGTTTCTCTTTTTTGTAGGTTTGGTTCCTTGGACTCAACAACATGAGGTTCCTATTTCAGTTTTGCTGGTAGTGAAGATGAAGTGCAGAAATTTCACAGCTGAAGGCTAAGCAGCCTGGGAAGAATAAGATTCAGGCTGCTAAACCCACAGTTGCTGCTCTTCTTTCTAAGCCAAACTGAATCTGACTGCATCCTACATATATATAAAAATATTATAGCATTAGGTTTATCTAAAGACTTTAGCAAATGCAGCCATGAATCCTGAGAAGCTGAAAACATGGAAAGGCTGCAGCTGAAAGTCCTACAGCCTTGGAGAGAAGCTGAATTTAGAAAAAAAGAAATATGTGTAACATACTTCTTCAAGAACTGTAGTAGTCTAAGGACCCTTTTGTAGAGATGGTGGGGCATTTGAGCTGGTTCTGCTGTGTGGGATCAAAGCTGACCTTGTGTCCTCTCTCACAAGACATGCATTTTTTTGTTTGCCTCAGTCTGAAAAGTGTCTTCTTGAAAACATTGGGCAGGTTTTGTCCAGAGAGCAGAAAAGTAGCTGAAATACCCATTTTCTTTAATAATTCATTTTGCTCCATCCAATTTATTGCAGACAAGAAGTTGTACACTTAATAAAGCCATCCACCTAAGGGAATGTCATATTCATGATGAGCAGAGCAAAGTGTTGGGGAGAAGATTGTTGCTGATGAAAATCCCAATGTTAATGACAAGAAATGATGCTCTGTACTATGCACTAGAAAGCAGAATCCACTGGAATGGACACAATAAATATTTGTATGAGTCAGGCTAAACCAAGGCTCTGCTTCTCAGGGAAACTCTGGAGCTCATTCTTAGAAAGGAGGAAAGAAATGTCTTCCAGCTCACAAAGCTGACTCAGAAAATGACTGTGCATGTCATAAAGCATGTTCATACAGCCCTTGACATGATTTACAGGCCTCAGCTCCTGCAAAGCACCTCATTAACCCCAGCAGAGCAGTGAAGCTCCAGAAGCTGCCCCTGGCAGCAGAAACCACAGTGCCCTGACCCAGAGCAGGGTGCACCTTCTGCCCCTTCTGCACAGGGGGATCCCTCCAGGATCCCTGCAGGAGCAGCCCTGGCTGAGCTCTGCCCACTGGGGCTTTCATTCTGGGCATGCAGCCCGTGCTTGCTGCCACTCAAACCTCCCCTCATTTTAATTCACATGAATCCCAATCTGTCCCTGTGTGCTCTGTGTGTGAGCTCTGGGCTGGCTGCACACCTGTGCCACAGGGAGGGGATTACAGCTCTGAGCTGCCTGTTTGGAGAGTGCAGGGTGCAGCCATTCTTCTCCTGGCACTGCTCACTGCTCCCTTCTCCCTGCTCTCTCCCTTGTCTTGAGGGGGTTCTGCTTCTAAAGAGTACCTCAGGTTTTTTAAAGGTGCCTCAGTCTGTGGGAGTGTGAGTGAATTCTTTTCACCCAGGGTCAGGAATGGAGAGCAGAGAGAGGTTTTGTGTTCAGCCTTGGTTGTTTGTTTTCCCTTATCCATGATAAGGATTTACAGACAGTAAAGGAGGAGCTGTATTCACTAGGTTAACAGGGTACAGAATGGAGGGACAAAGAATCTCTCCAAGGTCTTTTATGTGTCCATCTACCCAATAATCAAATGCCAAGTAACTTATTTTCCTTAACGGACCAGTGACCTGACACCTGTGAGCTGGTATGTGGACTTTGCTGTCCAATCACTCAATATTACCCAAAAACCCCTAAAAGAAGAAGATGAAGATGAAAGGAGGACAAGAAAAAGAAAAAAGGGCAATGCTTCAAATCTTCTATCTTGAATCTCATGTATTAATTTAACTAAAACTTTGAACTTTAACTTTTCCACCCAGTGACCCAGCACAATCCTATCCAACTTACAGACCTACACTGTTCATTTCTCTGCTTAACTTCAGACCTTTTCTCCATGGTTTTAGGCTGAACTCTGTGTTCTCCTGGGTGTCAGAGCCTGTCAGCACAGATAAGGGGATACTTTCTGTGCCCCTAAATCCAACACTCTCCCTCTGCACAATCTCTGCAGGTAAGTGGGATCTGCCAGCTCAGTTTTACATGTAGAGAAAGCTGTTGAACCATTTCTGAAAGATAATAACATTTCTGTTATGGAGGATGCTGCAATACATTGCATGTTAAAAATATTTCTGTCAAAAAAAGAAAAAATCTAATCTGTATCCCTTATTCCTAGTGAAGTTTTATAAAAAAATACTTATTATTTATTATTTTATAAGTAATTAATACAATTAAATAATAAGCGTTTATATTAACATATTGACATATTGACATACTAATTAACATATATGTAATTAACAATTAATATATTGACATATTAATTATGTCTGTAATTCTACAGATAAGACCGCATGAGTGGGAATGTTTCAATAGACTTGTAACTTCCATTTGATTTTTCTCTTCAAATAAAGAATTCAGGGTAGTAGCTGTTCCAACACCAAAGTCACTACTGAATATTAATTATGGAGCATGGATTTCCACCATTCTGTGTGCACTGATTTCCTGGCAGGTTTGAGTTTTGAAAGATGAAAAAGTTTTGGTGTGCTGATTCAAGGAGATGCCTTATCTGTTTGTAAGAAAGACACAGTTTTTCTTCCAGCAGAACTTTGTCTGGGGCTTTGCTGGGAATGCTTTTACAGTTCTAATATATTGAGATGATTTAGTGTTTTGAATTATTGCAGACAAAATCCAGAGGTTGAACTTGATGATCTTGATCCAGCTCAGGATATCCTACAATGATTCCACAATTTTCTGTAAAGCATTTGGTTTGAAAAGTGTCTAGTGGAACAAATCCTAAAGAACAGAAATTAAATTTTTCCTGATATCAGGTCACACAGGAAAAAATGTCAGTCCTAGAGCCATAGAGAACAAATCTCCTTGAGCATTTTCTCTGCACAGCTTTAATCACCAGCAGTGTCACGTTGAATAAGAAGAGCAGCTCCTGAGCCTGGATTTCTGTCAGGAACAGCACTTCCTATGGTTATTTTCTGGAATCTCTCACACTGCAGTCTCCAAGTCTCAGCTTCCTTTTCTTTATTAACCGGGGTTAGCACAGACTGGAGCCTCTGCTGCTTTTTTGTTCGATGCATTTCTGTGCTAAAGGTAAAGCTGGCAAAGTAAATGCCAGCTTTGTATAACTCACAGCTCTGATCTTGTGCTGCCTGAAAACAAACAGGCTCTTTGTGTGTGGGAACAGTGACAGCCCCATCCTGACCTTCATCATGAGCAACTGGGTGTTCCATTTTACCTAGAACTGGAACAGCTGGCATGGACAGAGGCTTAAACTGCAGGGAAGGAAGCAAAGGAACAAAGAATGGTGTGTCCCAACAGGGCTTAGCCTAACGTGAGCCTAGAAGGAGAGGAACCAGATAAAACCTGCAAGGAAAGGAACCAGGTGAACCCTGCAAAATTGGCTCTACAGGACTGAGAGGGCAAAAAAAAAAGAAAGTTTAGGATGGACATTAAGTAACTACAGAAAGTAGGCAAAAATATTCACGTCCTGAGAGTCAATTTAAATTTCAGACTCATCAGCAAGACAGCACTGGCCTCCAAAATCTTCCTCAACCAGAATGCTCCTGTGTGTGCCACAGCCACACGTGGCAGAGGAGTTAGGGAGCAAATGGTGGGAGTGAGAGAGCCTCTCCCTGCTGAAGGACAGCTGGAAAGGGATGTGCAGGAATAAGGTGACTTGCCTGTTGAAAACAGAAGGATCCACACAGTTTATAAATGATGCAAAAGTTTATAAATGATGCCTCCTGCTCAAAGAGGTGAGAAATCTCTGAGGCACATAAATCACCTCTACTTGCATCATGTGGTGGAGAATGGTGAGCAGAAATATGCACAAACCACACGGGTTTGTTCTTACAATAAATCCCTTTGCCTCTGTTTTCCAGTTTGTAATGCTGGCTGATCACCCATTTGGAATGATGTTATTTAACTATAAAGGTATTATGAAATTTTCTGTTGTTTTTGACTTTTTATGAAGTATTGTGTGGCTCTAGTGCTGATTTTCCTAGAATTAAAATCCCTTCCTTAAGCCATCTGGGGGACATCAGTTATCTGAAACTCCCATATGGCACACTCCTATGCATTCCAGCAAGTCTGGGTTGGGTTTTTTTTCCCTTGCTCTCTGGAAAACGTTGACAATTTTGACTTTGAGAGAAATGTTTAGCTATTATTCATTAATTTTGAGTTGTAATAAAAAGCTGATGGGATTTTTCCATCTCAACGTGAGAGCACCATCTATAGGTAAATAACAAAAACTGTAGCATAAACCCATTCCAGTCCCTTAAGTAATTACATTTTCTTTCAGAATTGTGGGGGCTTTCACAATTATGTTCAATATACTTTCAATAAATTAACAAGCATTCTCAAGCAATGACAGTTCTGTGGGAGATTTGCAATTAGCCAATTGCAATTACACCTCTCCAGCCCAGAGAAAAGGTCATTTCAGCCTGGTGGGTCCATCCACACCAGCCATATATGAGTGGCTCAAGCCACGCTGGCATCAATAAGAACATCTGCAGAGAGGTTTTTTTGCAGCTTGTGCCACCGGGCTTTCATTATGCTTCTTTTATTAAGCTTTAATGCTATTTAATTAAGCTTTAATTGCTTTTGCAGCTTCACCTAGCTGTGCAGAGAAGGCTTAGATATACATTTTGTGGCATTACGGTCTGCTTTATAAATTCAGTATTCCCAGTGATACTGATGCAGAAATTCTCAGTGGTTATGAAGATTCCTCTAAACCAGGGGGATGAATTATTGAGCCTCTTGTTTCCATTCTCTGGGATGCCAGTATCTCCTTTTCTGCCATCACAAAGTAATGGAGTAATCCTAAGGTAGGAAAGGGCTTAACTTGATTATTAAAATACTTCTACAATTGGTATTTCTAGTGCTTTCTGGAGCAATCCTCAGGTAGGAAAGGCCTTCACTTGATTATTAAAATACTTCTCACACTTGGTACTTCTAGTGCTTCCTAAGTGTTTGCTAAGGAGGATAAGATCTAACTGGTCATGGATTTCTTTTCCTTTTAGGTTTTGTGCCTGGAAATCGTGTGAGCTGCCCACAGCACCTGCAGAGGATTGAAGATGTAGCTCAGGACGTGGCTCAGCTGGGTTTAACTGCCTGTGCTGGGAAATCACCTGGCAAAACGTCACAAAGTGCGCTTGTGCCCACTCCTGACAATTCTAGCAGAGAACAAAACGACCTTTGAATGTTGCAGGAGATCGAAGCCTTTTCTGGGATGGCAGAAGACATTTTCCTGAAGGATAATTCCAGATTTGAAGGGTAATTTCAGGTCTGGTGATGTCAGAAGATCACTGAAACCAAGGGTTTCCAGTACCCAAGCAGAGCCTACAAGGGAGCTTGGAAAGGGACTATTTCAAGAGCATGTAGTGACAAAACAAGGGGGAATGCCTTCAGGCTGAAAGAGAGAAGGTTTAGCTTAGATATCACAGAGAAATTCCTTCCTGTGAGGGTGGGGAGGCACTGGCACAGCCTGCCCAGAGAAGCTGTGGCTGCCTCATCCTTGGAAATGTTCCAGACCAGGCTGGATGGGGCTCAGAACAACTTGATCTCCTGGAAGGCATCCCATGGCAGACAGGATGATCTTTAAGGTCCCCTCCAACCCAGGACATTCTATGATTTTCTAAGGATCAGATTATATCCTTGAGGATCTATGTGGCTCTCCATAGGGAAATAAAAATAAAAGTTTGTCACGATTTGACCCCAGCCAGCAGCCCAGCCCCAGGCAGCTCCTTGCTCACTCCCACACCAGTGGGATCAGGGGGGGAAATCAGAGGGGTAAAAGCTGCAAATCTCATGGGCTGACACAAGGACAGTTTATTAGGGAAAGCAAAAGCCACACAGACAGAAGGAAAGGAAAAAATGGAATTAATTCCCTGCTCCCCAAGGGCAGGCAGGAGTTCAGCTTTCTCCAGGGGAGCAGGGCCCCATCACAGGTGAGGTTTGGAAACACAAACTCCACCACTCCAAATGTCTCCTTTTCCTCCTCCTTCCCCCCACTTTCTGTGACATCCCATGGTCTGGAATCTCCCTTTGCTCAGCTGGGGTCACCTGTCCTGGCTGTGTCCCCTCCCACCCTCCCAGGCACCCCCAGCTCCCTCCCCAGAGCCGTTCCCAAAAACCAGAGAGGGCCTTGGCTCTGGGCAAGCCCCGCTCAGCAACAACAAAAACATCTCTGTGTTATCAACCCTGTGCTCAGCACAGCTCCAAACACAGCCCAGCACCAGCACTGCAAAGAAAATTAACTCTGCCCCAGCCCAAACCAGCACAAAGATATGCAGCTGAAATGTTATTCTCATTGGGACACAAAAAACTATTGGGGTGTTCGATTTCTGCGTGCCCTGAGTTTTAGGGGATGGTTTTGATACTGGAACTAAGGAGGAACTAAGAAGAAAGTGGGAAAATTACTTTATCATAGATTAGTTGTTGTTAAGTCTTCTACAGATAATATTTAATTATTTTAAAAATTATTTTAAATAATATGTTAATTACTTTTTAATTATTATTATAAATTGATCTAACAATCAAATTATATAGCTCAAGTTCTAAGAACAAGTCCTAAGAAAGTGGAGGGAAATCACTTTCAAAAGCTTGTTAATTGCATGCTTTAAAAGCATTGAAAGTTATATTTTCACCAGAACAATGTGATGGCTCTGAATTAGGAACAGTTTGGCACAGTCTGTTTGCAGACTGAACAGATCTTTGGAGAAAGCTGATTTCTGAGGCGGAGACTTCATCAGTGCACAGAGCACTGATGTGAGCGCTGTTGTGTAAGGAAGGTACTGTGTGAATCCCTGCCACTGCATCCTGCTTCTTACATCTGATTTCTCTCAAATACTTACAAAGTTGGGTTTTTTATATAGGCCCAGTTTCTGCTGGTCTTTCTGTGTCCAGGAATGTGTCAGTCTTTGCTCTGCAGCTGATGAGAAATACTCATGTGCTGTATTCATGCAGCTCAGTATTTGTGGTGGTGACCTGTCGCTCGTGGACATGAGATAGCAGAGTGGATTCAAATCACAACAGTGAGGTTTGATCCCAGTGAGGCAGGAAAAGCCTTTATTTTGGGGTTTGCCACCCTTTTTATAAAGTGTTCCCATACAGGTTACCTTGATTGGCCAAAGGAAGCACCTCTCTGGTGCCATTGGTGGAACAAGAGAAAAACACCTTCAGAACAGCTGTGTGACATTGCTTTGAGAACCAAAACCTGTTTACAAAATACACTCCTTGCAAGAGAAGTTGCCAAAAGATTTTCCCTTGAGAACAGATCAGCCTCTGCCAGGCTGAAAACTCTCTCAGGCTCAGAAAATCATGTCCACAGTGACCTAGCTGGGAGGAGAAGTCAACAGGGAGGTGGTAACATCCTAAAGCATTCTTTCTTAAATCTGTAGGAGTTCACCTGCCAACCCTTCAATTGAAGAAGAAATTAGCTACATCACAGCCCAGACACAGCCTTTGTGCAAGCACAGCTCATTCCTCAGGATTACTACAGGGTGAATTCATCCCAGTTTCTCTCTGTTACCACACGGCTCCTGTCACACCTGGACTGCACCAAAGGCAGCGTGGGCAGCTTGGGGAGTGAGGTGATCCCACTCTGGCACACACCTCCTGCACAGCTGCACCAGCCCTGGCACCCCAGCTCTGCAGGGACACGGAGCCAGTGCAGAGAGAGGCCACCAAGCTGAATGGAGAGATGGAGCTCCTCTCCTGTGAGGAAACTGGGATTGCTCAGTCTGGAGAGGAGAAGGCTTTGGGGTGATGTCCTTGCTGCCAGTACCCAAAGAGAGCCTGCAAGGAAGGCTGTTTACAGGAGGACACGGGGGAACGGCTTCAAACTGGAAAAGGGCAGGGTTAGATTGGATATTAGGAAGAAATTCCTCCCTGTGAGGGTGGGGAGGCCCTGGCACAGGGTGCCCAGAGGAGCTGTGGCTGCTCCATCCCTGGAAGTGTCCAGGGCCAGGTTGGATGGGGCTCTGAGCAACCTGTGACAGTGGAAAGTGTCCCTGTCCTTAGCTGGCCTCTTGGATTAGAGACCTTTAAAAGTCCCTTCTCACCCAATCCATATTATTCTATAATCCTATATTCTATATGAATAGCAAATTGTTCAGTTGTTTTTCTTTTTTTCTTAGGAATAGGGGTTTTGTCTATCTGCTTTCTTCTCACAAATGAGAGAGATTTGTTTCTCAATGACATGGACAAGGAATCCATTATTACTAGTCTCAGGAGCAGAGGCAAACCCATTAATTGTGCACCTGCTGGTTCCCATGCCCAGGAGAGGGCAGCAGTAATAGAAAAATAGCTTTCTAATATGCTCAAGACTCGAAGAATATCTGTAAGAATAAGATGCTTACCATTCTTGCTCATTTCCCCAGCAGTGGTAAGTGGGACTCTTGTATCTTTTATTGTGGCTGTCATCAAAAGAAACAACCATAGAAAAGAAGGCCAAACATCAGTTAAACCCTAAGTTCCAGAACTTATCCCTGTAAGAGTTAGAGGAAGTCTCTCAGGAGCCCATGGCCTCCTTAAAATGTCACCAGCTCATCAGGGACACTATTTACAGACCTTTTTTAAATTCAAGCTTGTGTGGTTTTGAAGAAAATGTGATCCCATTGATGATGTCAATACACTCCCATCAGAGATCAGGATTTAATAAAAATCTTCCTCGGCCGAGGCTGAGCCTCCTGCTGTGCATCCCTGCCTCTACAGCATTTCAGGAGGTGTCTTTACTAGGGATTGCCTGCTTGCCTCTCAAAACAGAAAGCTGGGAGCTGGGGGATTTGATCTGTAGGCCAGATTCTCCTTCTGAGATCACTGGCACAGAGAACATTTCCCAGCAAGAACGTTTGGCTTGTGGGAGCAGATCTCAGAGGAGCCCCACACGAGAGCCTTTTGTGCTTTTGAAACTGTGCCTATAAAAAACCCCAACAGCCTGGCAGTCTGCTTGCAAGAACCACCTTGGAAAATCTGGAATTTACACCGAAGGAAGCCACCACCACTGAACTCTTGGAAGTGTTGTCACAGCTGTTTTGGGTCAGCAAACTGAATTATTGCACATTTCATGTCTTGTGAGCAAGGAGAGAAGGGTTTCAGAGGGCTGCCTCTCTTGTTGCGTGTGCCAAACTCAGACAACACCTCCTCCCGCATAATCTTTTGTACTTTTGCTTTGTTTTCCTGCTTCTGAGACAGATATCTGGAGAAATCAATTAGATGTACAGATGTAATGATAAAATGAGGCAAGAAAAGTGCATGTTAAGCAAAAACTGACCTTTGTGATACCTCCATCTCAGCAGATCCGCCCTTGATTGCAAATATTCATGACTAATGGCATCATTTTAATTATAATGGAACATTTGTTGTTGAGATGCTGCAAATGCATCAGATTTTAAAAAGCTTTTGTATTTGAATGTTTTGACAGTGCCTGCTGAAACTCCTTGAGTTGCAATAATTTTCTATGAGACTTGGCCAAAGGCAACTTACAGCCAAAGTAATGCATGATAAAAATTCCAAATCAGATATATAAATACATACTATATATAATTTTTATAATATAAATTTTTATATTGTATACAAAATATAAAATATAAAACGTGAAATATGAAATAAGAAATATAAAATATAAAATGCAAATTATACAGTATATAGTATATTGTATATATGTGTTGTATGTATTTTTAATATTTATGTATTTATTTATATTTTATTTTTATATT
>VWYI01039977.1:11800-43690 GCA_013399455.1 Anthoscopus minutus | reverse complement strand
ATATTTTATTTTTATATTTTATATTTTATTGTATATTGTATATTGTATATTGTATTTTCTAAATATATATTTAATATTGTATGAATTTATCTTTATTTATATATAAATAAAACACATTGATGGAAAAGCTATTTAAATGCACAAGTGTTCTTTATGTAAATACTTCCACATAAATATTTTTTCCCATGTCTGGATTCCTTTTCTGATGAAAACAGAAAGTGAGGGGACAAAATCCTTGTGGGAAACTCATGCAGGGTGGATGATATCTCTTGACATGTGATATTCTCAGGAATACAGAAATTTCTAAATCAGGTCATACTCAAGATCCATCTTCTCTAAGAACCACTTTGTAGCGTGTTCAAATAATTCTGAGAGACAAGTGAGGCAGGAACTTCTTTGTTGATGTTGGTTATCCTCACAGTGGTTTCCATTTTAATTATTCAAGCAACCAAAACACCCAAATAAATGTTAGTGTTGTATGATTCACCCAAAGAGCCATTTCCAAAGGGTGACACAACCTGCCCGTGTGCCCTGCAACAGAGGCTGTTTCCACTCCATATTCTGCTCAGTGCAAACAAAACTAAATATGAAGATCCTCTACATGCCTTACATAACTTGTATCTTCCCCTAATTATTGCATCACTTGGCTTATAAATGGCATTTGAAATGCCCGGTTCAGTTTTCTTTGCACAGCTTTTGTTATTTTCAATCAGCATCACTCCATATACCTTTAACCATGATGTTTGATTCATTTTCCCCCTTGCTTTTTATTTTTCATTGGAAGTTGCTATGTAACTATCTCGGGCTAGGATCCTTTAAAAAAACCAACAATTGCTGCAGGGACATGGTGGAAACTATGACCTGAGTTGTTTGCATGCCTTTCACAGGTTTTTTTCCCCTTTGCTTCAAGAAGGTTGAGCCCAGAAACTGCAGGTCAAACATTTTCAGTGTTCCTGTACAATCACAGCTTGAGCTGCACTAGTGCAAGATATTAACTTGCAATAGTGATGGCTGGGCAAGGACTGGCAAGAAAAAGCTCTGCTGCTTGAGGTATGGGAAGTTCTGACCAAGGAAAAATAAATGTTTCCCTCAAAGGTCATTAAACATATTGCCCAGAGAGCTTCCAGGATTTTTCTTTGCAGATTTTCAAGACCCAGCTGAATAAAGCATGCTGGGAGTGAATTAATTGCCAACCCTGCTTTGAGCAGGCACTTGTGCTACAGGACATCTGAGTATTTAAGTGTTTCTGTGAAACATGAGATAGCTGAAAGCCTCCTCTTTTAAAGGTGTTACAGGGACTGTGGTCTCTCCTGAACACTGATAAATTTGAAATGCCCTCTGCATTTTTTTATGGTCCATACTCAAAAAAACAAAAAAAGAAAAATGTGAGATATTTCTGTGGAAATGCAAAATATTGATGTGATGTCATCACCTAGTTAGTCTAATGCTATTTACAATGCAGGCACAGAAGCTGAGCTAACAGCTGTGTCTCACCATCACAGGAGGAGCAGGGTGTAAGTAAATGCCTGTGACAAAGTATTTATCATACTTGTGCAGTGAGCTAGTACAGAGAAGTGTTTTATTACATGGAGGTGGGATTGGCAGCAGAAATAACAGCTGTCAGTGTGAGACTCTCCAGAAATCCAAAAAATGACAATCATTCCAATCAGTGTTCATAGTTTTGCAGAGAGCTTTACATCATGCTTCAAAAGAACAGAGCTATAAACTAAGCAGAACAATACCTATTCATGTTTCTTCAGAAATATGGTAGGTAGTGTGCCACAGGGCTGATCCTAAATTAGGAATAAAAATCCCAGAGAGAACCTCAGCAGAGATGGATAAAATAATGAAGGCTGATGGAAAGAAAATCAGCGTGTCTGCAGAGCACAAAACATAGACACACACAAAGTGAAAGCCAAGTAACACCCAAGAAGCTTAAAACTCCAGCCTGCAAATTTTGTGCATCTCCTGTGTGAAGATCAGTGCAGGGAAGACAAGATGAGGCTGCAGCCCTGGCAGAGAGGGAAATCTGTGCCTCTTGCAGATCCCTTGTGCCCAAAGCTGGCACACGTCACAGGGCAGCCCCATGGCTGGAATGCCACCTCTCACACCAAACCAGGTCAGCTTTTGGTCTCCACAACCACGAGGCCATGGAAAGGTATCTCCACTCACAGGAGCGGTGCAGGGAGCCTTGGGGGTGATATTTCCTCTCACTGCAGGCAGATTTCAGCTGTGAGATTTGTGCACACAGCTCTTCCTGGTGTGGTTTGATGAGAATAGCCACGAGCAAGAGACCTGCTGTGGTGTTAGTGATAACACAGCTGTAGGGCACCCTTTCCAGAAGGGTTCTGACTTCACTAAATGTGTCCTCAGTGTGATGAGGTCATATTGGTCACACATCTGTCCACTGCAATGTACTCCTCACATTCCTTAATTTCTAATTCATCTTTGTCAACTCCAATCCTCTCTTCACATTAATCAGAGTGCTGGGCTGCCGTGGCTGCTCAGCCTGAGGAGATAGGGAGTGGACAAACATTTGCAAGCATTAAGGGCATTCTCCTTGCAGGTACAGCTCCACTGTAGAGGGCCCTAAGAGATTTAGAGAGTTAGAGTTTGATCCAAGAGCAGCTGTTTCACTCAGCATACTCCAGCTCCAGCGGCTCCTTTAAGGACAGATTCCCGAGCTCTAGAGTGAAACTTCCTTTTAAGCATACAATGCTTGCTAAATATTTATGGTTCCCAGAGGAAAAAAAAACCACTTCTTGGGCTTCTCATGCAACCTTAAGGCCAGTTTTGTAAATGTGCACAATTCTGTTTGAATTTTTGCTCCCCCTCATATGACAACCATCCTAGTGCATCAAAAATATGCCTTTTTGACCCTACCTAGTTGCACTTTAGAGTCAGCCTTATAGTCTGACATTTCAGATCTGCTGTTCTTTTTAAATGTTCTTCCATCAATGGGCCAACCAAGGCCCAAATCCTCGGATGCTGAAAATCAGCATTTGCTCCTTTGAGCTGGTGTCAACCCAACAGCTGCTCCAGCAAGCGCTGAGGGTAAACCAGAGGGATGCACTCATTTTGAAGTGGCGTGCAAAGAGCCCAATTTGCAGAGTGAATGAGGATGTTTAGAGAACAGAGTTATGTAATTCATCTATTTTGGGGATTAGCCATCCCTGAAGTTCTGAAAAAGGTAACTGGGTTGGGCTATTTATAGAGTCTGCTCCTGCAGTTACCGTGCAGATGCCAGCACAGAGCAACTTGCAGCTCAAGCCACCTTCTCTGTGCCCCAGGTGAATTTATACACCACAAAAGTCTATGGATCTCCCAGATCCAAAGAGATTCAGGGCTCCAGGATGCACTCTCACCTCAGCATCTGTTGGCACATTAGTATGCCCTATTTCCTACCATGCCCTGGGTTTTCAGGCCATTTGTATTACAGGCATGCACAGAGATTCCTTTTAGGTTCCCCGGTGCAGGAAAGAGGAGAAGGGGTGCTAATCTTGGGGAACCTAATGCAGCAATTGCCTAAATAATTCAGCTCTGTAATTTCACATGGCTGCTAGGGAAGATGGCTTGGGATCCTTCCCATGATTCTCTGTTTCTAAGATGCATTGGTAGGATCACTAGAAAAGGATGAAGCCCAAAGCTGCAATCTGTACTCAGAGTTCTCAGTCCTGAAGTCATACAAAACTGTACAGCTTGCAGGAAGAGAAGGAACAGTTTGAAGAAGGCTTGGACTGCTTCTTAGGGATTCTGCTTTTTACATATAGATATTTATATTAGATATATATCTGTATCTGTATATAGATATTTATATTAGATATATATATAATATATCTATCTATAGATATAGATATTTATATTTAGATAAACATTTGTGTATGTAGAATAATTGTTATCTTTTCCTTAAATGTTGAGAATCAGCCATTTGTTTAGGTAGTGGGCAGTGAGAAGAGAGCTGAGGAGGCAATAGGGGGAAATTATCTGGGTAATGGTGAAAAGCCTGCTCCTAAGGGAGTTTTACCCAGAAAAAATTAATTTAAGGACTGGATTGTCTAGGATTGGCCCTTTTAATAATGACTAGGAACCATGGAAAATGAAGTGATTGCTTGGGCACAATTGGTTAATTCTTACCCTCACTAATCTATCCCATGAGCCAGGGAGAATCACAGTGTGAAAAAAAGAATAACAGAAAATGAGGACAGAAATACAGGGTTAGGTCCTCAATTACTCATCATTCTAGTTTGTCAAGCTAAGGAAATTTTGATTTTTTACCTAGTCCAAACTGCAGAGATTAAAATGAAAATGTGCAGTGCATGCAAGAGGTGATCTAGGCCTTTTCTAAAAAGCAGAGAAAATGAAGATCCTGAATCTCATATGGAAGGAGACTATGAATAGATTTCAGTGGAGGTTAAGCAAAAATGTTAAATTGAGAGAGTGTGTATAGAATTCATATAAGGTGCTGTACATCTTGGTGAACTAGATTGTGAGAATTACTGTTAGATTTTCATGTTAGTACTGATATATTAGGGGATGCTAGGAAAAAAAATTAGTTTTGAGAAAATTTCTGATCAACACAGAAAGATTTTTTAAAAATATATAATTAAAACAATATGCATGCATTAAAAATGAAGAAAATTATTAGTTCAAGGATTTGATTTTGACAAATATTAATAATCCAGCCAATAATTTAATGAGAAGGCTGTATTAAATAAAGCAAGGAAAGTACAGAAAAAGTGCTATCTCTCTAGCAAAATAATATAAATATATGTAAAAATACATTAAGAGATTATTGTGAAGACACTTCAGGTCAAAAAATATAAATCTCTATGCAGTTAATCTTTGATAAGCATTTACTAGAAGTTTTCATTTAAAGAGGTTTATTTCTGGGACAAGGTCCTTAATATACAGCATAAAGCATTTTATTGGCTGTAGTTTCTAGCTCAAAGAATAAATTTTATATTCTATTAATGTAATGAATATTATATTATAATGAATATTAAATACATCATATTTTTCATTCTTAGTGTCGCCATTGTTAGAGGGTCTGCATGTCCTTGCACATTTACACAGCACATAGCACAGTATTTTCTTTCAAAACCCAAATAATGATTTTTAATAATAATAATAATAATAATAATAATAATAATAATAATAATAATATTGTATGTTTGTGAGTCTTCCAGCTGACAGTGGACTGAGATTTTCCCAGGATAGTCACAGGATTGCAGGACAGGTCTGAAATGTCCCCCTTCTTTTGCAAATTGCCCTCGTCATTCCCAAGAGATTTCATCAGGCTCCAGGCTGCTTGCTTGGGTGCTATCTGCTCATCTGCAGTGCCTGCAAAAAAACATGGGAATATGAACTTGAGATATCTTTTCAGGAGAAACGATAGAAAAATACCTGGCTACCTGCATAAAACCTGCAGTCCTTCCCTGTTTTACCCTGTGTCATCCTGAGTCTGCACGGTTCTTTTATGCAGAGCTGGCACAATCACTCTTACAATGGTTTTGGTAGGTCAAACCTGGAGCTTGCAGGTATCTGCTGTTCCTAATATTTAACTACTCAAACCTTTTCCTAGTGGATGTCCTAAATGCTTTTAAAATGTTGACTTCACAGAATGTGCATGGATGTGATTGTGTGTGCTGATTTTTACTGGAGAGCTGTTCCTGAATCCCGAAACCTTGAGTGTAAGAGCTTGAGGCTGGTTAAGGAATGGGGGTGGATTTTAGACTCACCCCTGTTTCAATATTAGATGCATTTCCCTCTGGGATTATTTGTGCTCCAAGAGCTGGTGTCCTTGTGAGGCTTGTCAGGGATGCCACGGTGGTTTCAAGGATGACACCAAAGAACCTGAGCCCTCCTTAGAGCTCCCAGCTCCCTGCATGGCACTGGAAGGGAGCTCAGACCTGCACAAAGCACTCAGAGCCAGCAAGGGCCTGGAAATATCCTGGCCTAAAAATGACTGGAGATGTGTGTGAGTATGCATATGCATAATCCAGTTTGGTGTTATCCCTAAAATCCAATGATCCAACAGCAGTTTTGAGTATTGTACCAGCTTCCTATCTACTGGGAAAGGCCTTAAAGTACTGTATTGTTCATGGTAGCATTGAACTCGGCAGAGCATTGACAGCATGGTGTTTCAGTGTCATGAGGGCTAATATTTATTAATTCCTGACTGTAAAATAACTTACCAGAACTTTAAAGTTCAAATCAAAACCTAGACTTCCAGTCACAATTTTATACTTGGACATTTAGTGTGCAGTTCACTGACAGAACTTTAAAAATGTGCCAATATGTACTTGTTAAACAAGTACATAAAAACCTGAAAACGAACCATGGCTTTTCTTATTGTTCAGGATGCACAACAGCATTTTTATTACTGGCCAGTGAAATATGTAGAGACTCAGAGGTAGCTCTCCTTCATGACTTCCCTTGACAGCCATTTTAGCATTCCTCCAGGCTGCTCTGGGCTGTTTCACCAAGCTTCAGATTCTTCTCATGAGAGAGAGATGAGGTAAGCAGGAGCCTCCATCTGGTCTTCAAAAGAGCCCTGTGATGCTATGTGACATTCTAGGCAGCCACCACACAGGGTGGCATGCAGAGAGCGAGCACTCCTGCATTCCTGATCCCATCAGCAAGGCCTGCCATGCCCATGAGAGGTCAATAGGGAAATTCTGGGATAAGCTGGGCATGGCTGAGTTACACCGAGGGGAAAAGGAAGTGTCCACTCACTGCATGTGTTCCATTGAATTATTTAACTCTAGAAATATCCTGCACTGCAATTATCATGGCAGTGTCCAGTCCATCTCCCCAGGCAAACAAGTGAATTTAGTCAGGGGAGTGGGACTAGAACCTACCAGCTTCTGTTCTCTCTCAGTGATGTTTGCATTTAATCCATCTTTGTCTAAATGTCCATAGCCTAGAAAAAAGCATCATCAGTGTAGACTTCCCTCAGAAAGACCACAGGGAGATTTGGGAATGCTGTGATTCTCAAGTGAAAGGTTTTATGTGACTGGAGAAAAGATGTACTGGGAAGCAATTGTGTCCCAAGGCACAGCTGCCAGTGGCTGCTAAAACCAAATTGTGTGAAGCACACTGGACACAAACTGGAACTGTGATAGGTGATCTTTTGAGAAATCCTTGTGCTGTTTTTTATCCACTTGGAAACTGTCCTGGGGCTGAAGCTTCATCTGGCTGCATGAACCCAAAAGCTACCTGAAGATACCCAACACTGCTTACATAAGTTACCAAACACGCTGCTGTGGTATTTGAAAAGCCACAAATCTTGTCAATCAAATGAAGTTCTAAAGAGTTTACTGACTGTCACTTTGGCTCTTCGTCCTGTCAAGACAGAAACATTCCTTGGACACATTTAGAAAGTTGCCTCACCAATCATCCAGTGTGTCATCAATTACTTTGTTCCCTTGCTCAATGACCTACTAATATTCTTTAAGCCATAGCTGCAGTTAGAAAGCATTTTATCTGCAGCTACCCCCTGGAACAAGCAATGTGGGAAAAGCCTGCTGTTGGAAATAACACTGCAGGAATCTGACTGCAGCGCTGAAGCCTTAAACCTAGAGAATGGAGAGTTCTGTGGGACTATGAATACACCAGATCACATCATTAATTTTTGAAAATGTGCTTTAGTCACTAAACAGTACAATTCCAGAAAGTTTTGTGTCCTCTAACCATATTCCAACGATGCACCTTAGGATGGGTTTAATTTCAAGATGTGGTATAATGTTTTCCCTTGACAAAATGAATAGAATATGGAAGAAAAAAAAAAAGTTTAAAAACAATTCAGGATTTTTGCAATATGGCTGTAAAATCTGTCTCACTGCTCTCCCCTTGTTTTCAGCCCTGGGGTCTGATTACATCCAATGGCACAAACTCGACGTCAGTGGCACACTGGCTGCAAACAAAGCAACACAGATTTCTTCATGCCCAATTGGTTCAGGTATCTGCACAATCTGTAAGGGAAGGTCAGGGAAGGGTAAGTTGCTGGCTGATCAAGAAAAACTCTTGTCAGAGGAAAAGGCTGTGGTCAGCTCTTCCCTCCCACACTGGGGTTCCAGCACCTTCGGATTTTCAGGCCTCTCCCTGGTGCCCACAGTCCCTCCTGGCACGGAGGAGCTTTCCCTGCAATAACCTTTTGGGAATCCATGTCTCATTTCCGTGCAGCACTCCCTGACTTTAGGTGAAGGTACAAGAGAACACAAGCCTAGATCTAGCCTGAGAAAGTTTGCTGTTGTGCATGAAGAGATAAGTCATACATTTGATCTAAAATTTTCTAAATGTTCTTGTATTTCAGCCTAAAAAGGTGCCCATGTTTCCTTTGTCATCTTCCAGAGGAGAAGAAATGTCAGTATTGCTACTGCAACATTTACACCGAGAGTTTGCAACCAGTTTCTGAATCAGTTGCCTTTGTCTGGCAGGTACCTGGGGCATTTTATAGTTTATGTTCTCCTCACTGCTCTGTTCACTTGTACCCACTGATTCCTGCACTTCCACAATATGGAACCTCAGCATCCACTGTGTTCTCCCTCCTCTTATTCCAAGAGGAGTGAAAATTGTCTTCCAAAGTCTTTGTGTCTCATCTTTAGGCACAAAAAATCCCTAAGAACCTGCAGATTTTTTCATCCATTCTTTACCTTTGTATTTATGTACACACTTACACCTACCAAATTTCATGAAATGCCTTTCAATTGAAGAGATAATATTTAATTTTTCAATCTGTTGTGTCTTTTTTATGGTAATGTCTTTAAATATGGGTAGTCATAAGCCTCTTGCTGAACAGCAGTCCAGCAGATGTTAGCCCTGAGTTCCTGGGATCACTTCTGTAGCATCCAAAAGAGATCTGAATTTTTAAAATGATGCTTGAGAAAGAGAAAAATTTGAATCTGAACATGATTCATCCCCTGACTGAAACATTAAAAGGGCTCAATACCATTTTCAGCTCCTTATTAAATGCTGGACACACTGTGCCCAAAGACAAGTGTAAGCAATTACAGTAGGTGGTAAATAAACTACATTCACTTGGTCCATGACCTGTCATTCCCATGTTTGATATGCCAATTTTAGCAAACAGGGATGACATTGGATAACTAATTAGCAGCTGTATTTTCAGCTAACATAATTTCTGGATATGAGGGAGAATAATCCAAATCAAGTAAGTTATTTTTTTCTGCATATAAAGCGATGCCAATTCTGAGCTGCCATGCAAAATTTCCTTAATTACCACTGCAGGCTCTATTTGTTTACAAATAATGGGCACACATTAATTATTTTTATTTTTTTGTGTCTTCACTCTCCTGAAAGAAACTGCATTTTTTCAAGATATCAAGTTAAGCCATCTCTGTCTGAAATTTTAAGTATGATCCATCAATACCTTTAAATAAAAAGGACACTAGATTTACTAACACTTGTCCTTTACTTCAGCCCTTGCTGTCACGTGCTAAAGGTTCCATATGAATCCCAGGCCTCTGTAAAAAAATTACCTTGAGAGTTTCATTAAAGGTTTTGCATGTGTTACAGTAAAATCTGAAAAAAAAGGGAGTTTTCCATTACCAACTGCGTGGAGACTTTAAAATCCTCACCTGTTATGCCATTGCATTGTACATTTTTAGACTAAAAATGTACCATGCAATGGCATAACAGGTGAGGGGGTTTTTGGCATAACAGGTAGGGATTTTTTGGCATAACAAGTAGGGATTTTCTGGCATAACAGGTAGGGATTTTTTAGCCTTCAGATGAATATCCTGATGTTTCCAGGAGATCCTAACAAAACATATTCCCATGAGCCCTGGTATGCTGCATTTAGGGGGAAGGACATTGACATATATTAACAATATAATGATGGAAGCTGTCTTTACTCTGTTTTCCTGAACTTGTTGAAGTGAATTGCTTCATTACTTCTCACATTACTCACTAATGTGTAGACTGAGAGAACTGTGAGATCTCTAGAACTTTTGGGGGTTCCTGGTTCTCCCCTTCCATTTCCCCACACGCTTTTGTAACTCTTTATGAAATCCAACAGGAATATAACACAAGCCAAAAGCATTCATGGTAAAAGTGATAATACCTTACAAACTCTGGGTTACAGTGTGCAGATACAAACTGGTTTTTGTTTGTGGATGTTTGTTTGGGGTTTTTTGGGGAGAAATATGCTCGAAGTCAGAAGAAGCATCTAAGACAGGAAAAATAATCAGCAAAAATAACCTTTCTTCATGTGCATGTGAAAGTACTGCTGATTTACACATTTCACTTCTTAGAAAGCAGGCAGAATTCTATATTTTTTCCCAAAATGTATAAAATAATGATTTTTATCTCAGTTGCTTCAAATGCCTTCATTCTACTTAGCACATTTGGGATATTCAGGGCTATTCACAGGTATAGGTAGAACAGAGCAGTGAGGGTCTAAAATCATTTCAGCATCTTTTCAGTGGCATCAGCTTCTCTTTAAAAACTTGATCCTCTGTCATTCTGGGGGCTTCTGCTCCTTTCCAGTAAATTCTCTCAGAAATAAACCTTGTATCTGACCTGAAGTGACCATTCTTATTTCCCACAAGTATTGTAAGTATTACATTTTCAGTATTTTGTAAAAATATTTAGTTGTATTCTTTCACTTGCAGATCACTAACCTTAGACTCTAATTGAAGTTTGACCTGCCTGCATTTAACAACTCAAAGTTTTCTTTGCAAATCCTTCCAACACCTTCAGAGCTCTCATTATCTTGGGCACAATTCTGAATTGGAAAGTCAAACTTCCTCACAGCTTCCTAGGACTTTCTCTCTGTTGAGGCCTCTTTACCCTGTAAATGAAATGTCAAATCAACGAAAGCATCTGAGGGTGGGTACATGAGGGTCAGGAGGGTGTGTGTGACAGTGACATCAACTGAGACAATAAAAGGGCTTCCAAGTTACTTAGAAGCTCTATTTTAAAGTTACATTTAAGGGGTCCACTAAACGAATTCAGTGGTCTTTAAATATACTTGACATCAAGAGACAGTCATCTGCTGACATACCCAAGCCAGAAATCTCTTTAACATTCTGTCTGGTAAGTATACTCTACTTTTTGCCAAGTTCTCTGGAAGACTTATTAGAATATTTTATCATTGATTCTTTACCCATTTTTGTGTTAGTTTCTTTTAAGACTATCTTAAAAAATAAGTGAATATTAGTAAGATCAAACTGTTCTGGTTATCTGAAGTAAATTTGTGAAATGACAAAGTCAGAGACAGCAAGTGAGCAATATCTTGAAGTGAATTCAAGTCCTGGATTTATAATCCTGGGCTAGATGGACTGCCAGGACCTCATTGATACTGCCATGTAAAATACCATGTTATAAATGCTTTTCTGACCTACAGCAAAGCTGCAGAAACTGTTGCAAAAAATATAATTGTGGAGTTTTATATCTCCTAGGTTTCAGTTACTCCATATCAAATTTCTTAAGTGGTCACAAAAAGATGCCTTTTCTGCCTGCCACTGCTGAAAATCCAGACTAAAAACTGATATTGGAACTGTGTCCTTTCTGCCTGTTGTAGCATCCTCAGTGGTAAAGATTTTCTAAATATATTTCAAATGGCAGCTCTGATGAGGATGTGAAAATCAGAGAGGCATTCATACAGGACACTAAGGATAATTCCTGAAAAAATGGGTGGCTTTATTCTGATTTCTCTTCTGTAACTCAGCTCTCAGTAGAGTTGTGCCTCTATGCAAAATTGTCAGGTAAAGTGTCAGCTTCTTCATTCTAAAGAATATGCAAATAAAATAGAGAAATAGAGAAAGTTTTATTCTATAAAATTTCTCATTTGAATAGCTATACACAAGCATTTCACTGGACTTGAAGGCTACAAAGTCATTACTATGATGGTGATGACAATAATAATAATATTGGAAGAACATGGTGCTTTTCACCCAATTATGCAAGAGATAGGTACCTAGATGATGATGATGATGATGATGATGATGATGCATGGCACCTAAAGCTGACCAAAATTCATGGAGTTGCCCAGGAAGCAAAAATGAACTACTCACAAAATTAGTATTAGAAGTAAATCCTTAATTTGCATTCCTTGCTCTAACCTGTTTCACAAAAAAAAAAAATTTTCAAAAACCCCTGTCTGATGTTTTTCAACTTTTTTTTCTAATTGAAATTTGTTTGGAACGAACAGAAAGAACTTGAGTTACAGACTTTACATGTATCCATTCCTACCCTTCTAGACAAAATGACTTCTGTAAGAAACCTGGCCCGGGCTGCAATCATTTTATGTGCCATGTGCTTTTTTACAACCTCTGAAGGAAGGCCAATGGTGTAAGTACATAGTCTCACACTGGATGGCTTTTGCTGCTCTTGAGAACGTGCTGGTTTGTCTGTGCATGTGTGTGTGAGTTCTGCCCCTGCTTTGGAACCCTTTGGCCAAGCTGGCCAAACTCTGTCCTCTAGAAACAGCTAGAGATGTCAGACACTCTGAGTGTAGATATGTTTTTTGAAAATAGGCAGCTGAGTAGAGGGAGAAAAAACAGTATCAGTCTTTTCTTATTGTTCAAATGGGATAAGCTCCATGTCTTGGAGGTCTACAGAGGTGAACATTTCTTGTGCTGTGAGAATCTAGTTGTGACTCACACTTGGACACCAACATCCACCAGCTGAGGCACAAATCCACAGGGAATCATGCTTCCTTAGCTCTAGTGATCACAGAAAACTACCACTGAATGAATGCCATAATTTCAGTGACCACTGACCTAATATTGTATAAGCCCTAAGCTCCTCTACAATAGCTGAACTAAATGATAGGGACAATATTGTCACAAAAGCGAACCACTTCCCACTTCTAATGCCTTCTCACTGATACAAAAACACATCACCATCTACCCTTCCCCTCTTCTCCAGATGTCATTCCATGCCTTACAAATCAGCCAGGCAGCTTCCACAGCTCTGTATTGTGATTCCTCACAGAAGCTCCCAGACCTGGGCCTGTGAGCCAAGTTCTGGGATCCAAGCAGGGCCCCCACGGGCCCCTTTCCTTGCTCTCCTTTGCTGCAGGAAGAGGTCTGTGAGCGAGATGCAGTTGATGCACAACCTGGGCGAGCACCGGCACACGGTGGAGAGGCAGGACTGGCTGCAGATGAAGCTGCAGGACGTGCACAGCGCCCTGGAGGACGCGCGCACCCAGAGGCCTCGGAGCAAGGACGACGTCGTGCTGGGCCGGAGGCTGCTCCCGGAGCACCCGCGGGCGGCGGCGCAGAAGAAATCCACGGATCTGGACAAGGCTTACATGGATGTCCTCTTCAAAACAAAGCCGTAGTGAGAGCAGCCAGAGCGCTGTGCCTGCCCACGTGAGCACGTGTCTGTGTAGCATTGATCAATAGGGCTCTTCTTTCATATTTATTCCAGCTGCAGTAAGGATTAAAGGCTCTGCTCGAGGCTGCAGTGAGGCTCAAGGTGGAGTGAGACATTTCACAATCAAATAATAAAATGTATTTCCGGTCTGCCCAGGACCACTGCTGGGTACCTTTTGGCTGATGTAGCTTCTAAATTGCCAGCATGACAAGAAAAAGAAACCCAAGCCAGTGATAAAGCTGGAAAACCATTAAAGGCCAGTTCTACAACTCTTACATGGGCAGTACTTGTGTGTAATCACTAGGCCTGCTTGAATTGTTAACCAGCAAGGAATAAATGTTGGGGCGCCTGTCTCCAGAATAGGGCCTAGGGTTAAACTTTGTTGAACTTTGTACTAATGGAAATACATAAATTAAACCCACACCTATTTTCAGAAGAAGGCCCAAAATCAGATGAACATTAATTACATAGCAAAAGCTGCATGATAATAATTTAGGATTAAAGAGTGCAAATAGAAAAGAAATACGATAGGAAGGCAAAGCTTAAGATTAAAGTACAAAGGGATAAAACGAAAACAAGATTCTTCAGAATTTTGCAAAATACAGACATGAAGGGAAGGTTTGATTAACTTCTCCTCCTCCAAAAGATGAAACCCTATAATTAAGTGCAGAAACAGTGGGAGCAGAGATGGTAGTATATATGTAAGCATGGCCCTAACTATAGAACTGGGAAATGATTCTACACCAGGCAATTACAACTGAAACAAAAATCTTGATATGTACTTGCTGTCCCTCATTTTCTCTATAAACTGTCCCTGAATTGTGTATGTTGTGCTAGGCCTCATGCGTAATTTTTTTGTGAGACCAGCGGCTCTCATGAATAAAATTACTCATTTCCATATGCAATTTATGGTAGAATTGGGATCTCAGTTTTCCAGGTCTCCAGAATGAGAACCATTAACATGCAGAAATCAGTCTGGGAGAGGAACCATTCACTGGAATACATTCAAACTCCAAGCAAGACTCAGAGAGAATTGTATTGGGAAAATCAATTACAGGAACGGTTTTAAAAAGCACCAAATACAAAATTACTTTGCACATAGGTGCTCAGGAGCCTCAGCCATTTCTGATGGAGAAGAAGGTTTTCCCAGCAGGAATACTGGTGGGTGCCTCCAAATATTTCCCTGGCAGAGCTCAAACCCAGATGAATTGCTGCTCCAGGCCCGAATGGCTGCATGGATGTTGCCACGCTGGCTCTGATTTGTTTGTTTGATGTCTGGCACGCCTTGGGGAGCCTCATAAATCCCTCCTAACTCCCTACAAATATAAATGCAACCTGCTGAGGGCTGGGGTGTGTTTGTAACTAGACCTGCAGCCCATCCTTGTAGCAGTGCAAAGGCCCTGATGCTGGGAGCAGATGGCACAAGGGTTCTGTGCCACCTGTCTGGTTGTGGGATCGAGGCCTTCAGGTGCACTTTCTATTTATTCTCTAATCAGGCATCTCTGCTAACTTCAATAAATAAGATTGCATTTTTGTACCTATGTCTCACTTATATATTACCAAATAAAGTGGACCAAAAGCTCTTGGACATTATTTTAAAGCATAAGAACTGACTGGCCTGTGACTGTTTGGATATAATTTAGCTTTCGGGGTGAGATCATTAAGCCATTTAACTTTATGGCAGCAAAAGAAGCACAAAAGTCATGATGAGAGTAATTTTTACGTTTCCTGTCATTCTTCCTGCATACAAAATCACAACAGTGGTTAAACAAAAAGGTGTTTGTGTAGCACAAACGTATTTATGCCCCCTTATAACAATGACACAAGCAGAAATTGTAAAATCTTCAAGTGCCAAAATCATAACCGCTTTCATTTTGATCTAAAAACAAAATTCTATTCTCCAAACAATTCCTCCTGATCTTCAGCTATCCAATAGATGAATGAAGATTACACGAATCTTTAAACTTTCTGTACACTTACAGTACGACGTTTTAGGACTAAAGACAGCACAGTGGCAGATGAATTGGTCCTAGGTAATTCCCATTAAAAATAAGATGTAATATTAACATGATTACTTCCTAATTGTCTAGAAAGAAGATATGTTATGGCTTTTCAGCTCAAACCTCTGAGCAGTGTAGCAGCAGTTAAAACAGCAAAAGGTTCATCATGGGGCAGAGGATTTTATCAAAAACATTGTAATACCAAACAATGCGAAGATTCATCTTCACCTGGACAAATGTGCAATTTTGGTCACCTCTCTTTCATAGATTGAGGGGACCAGAAAGAGGATGGTGGGAAATTATAGGGCCACTGAAACGTTTATATATGATAATAAATCTCATCGTAACAAATTGTAACAACAGTCAGAAAAGAAATAAAAGAGGCACGATAAAGGAATATCAAACTGTTGGTGACAGAGGAGACGAGACTCCACGGTTTGCAGGTACAAAACCATTTATTAAACCCAAAAGCTCAGTATTTACACCTTTTCAGCTGTAGCTAAAAATAGCAGAGAGTAAATAGTTGTGTACTTTAGTAAATTGCTAGGTCATAGCTCGGTGCAGATGCACTCGGGCGGGTCTGCGAACGCACGCCAGACAGAGCACACCGCTGTTGTTAGAGGACACAAAGTAGCAGAGTGGATTCAAAATCACAACGGTGAGGTTTCATTCTAAAATGAGGTAAGAAGTTTTTATTTTGGGGTTTTGTGACCCTTTTTATAAGGTGTTTTGATACAGGTCAACATGACTAGTTAAAGGAACCCTTTTCTGGTTTCTTCAGTGGAACAAGAGAAAAATACATTCAGAACACCTGTGTGACAATGTTTTGAGAACTAAAATCTATTTACAAAAAACAGTCCTTGAAAGTTTCCCAAAAGACTTTCCCTTGGGAACAGATCAGCCACTGCCAGGCTGAAAAACTCTCTCAGGGTCAGAAAATCGTGTCAATACACCACTACCTCTCTCTTCAGAGCTGCCTTCTGCCAAGGCTCACAGCCTCCTAAAGCCAACACACCCACTCCTGTCATGAGCTGAGCAGAACTGCCAGCGCTGCTCTGCAGCTGCGCTCCCACATCAAACAACCAGTGCAGACGTGGCCTTGTCGCTGGAGAGCACAAAGGAGACACAGCACTCAGTCTCTCGTCAAGACACACAAAAGAACTATCTTTATTCTGACCTCACTAATTATATACATTCTGAACAATGACCAGGGATTGGAGAATGAGGTGACTTCCTTTCCAGTTCCACTGGTCAAGGGGAAAGTCCATCAAGTGATATCCTCAGAGAGGAATGTGGAAAACAACCTTTGTTTAGGGTACAGTTCATGGGAACGTGCACTACAAATATGAAAACATGAGAGAATTTGAAGAAGAACTTCAGGGACTCCAAAGAACATCAGAGAAAATCAGAAGGCTTGTAATTTTCAGGGCGACATCGCCTCACCTGGACGAGGAGAGGGGAAGCATCACCTTGCTGAATCTGGCAAAGGGCTTTCTGCCAGGACCTATGACCTCGAAGGTCTGGCCTGTGCAGATGCCTACTTACTGCACACACCGGTTTTTATTGAATTCTCAGTGAAAATAAATCGTGTCTCTCACTGGTGACTCATTGAAACAAAAAGCACCAATATCACCAATACTGATCCTCGGGGGAAGCTGAACAGCAGCGCATTAAAAAAAAACCAAAAACCAACAAGCTTGTGAAAATTTAGCAAAGCCAAGATCACAAGAAGTCAAACAGAAACAAGACAGATTGTGAGATCTGTAGGTAAAACCTCCTGCTGGCTATTTGACTGATCTGACTTTCTAAGATGCTCCTGACCTCGCCTGCTGTAAATGCTCGTGCTTGGTGTTGCTCAGTTCAGCCCTGGACGTGTGGCATCTGACTCCTCGCCTTGTTTGCACATTCTCACAGCTTTTGTGCCAGCTGCTTGCCCCTCATTGTTCTCCTGCATTGTTCTAGAACTGTGTGGTTTGTCTGTCTGGCCGCTGTTGAAGGATGGAAAAGAGAATTCATTGAACAGATTCATGGTTTGCTGCCTGTTGTAGCAAAGCTGCCATCCTCTTTGGGGCATTTGGATAAAGCAAAGGCACAAGACCTCGCTCTCTTCCCCTCCCGTCCCCAGTGAGGAGCTCTAAAGTCCTTCCACCTGGTATGGAACTCAAACGCTGCTTGTATTTAATGATGATGCATCAGAGAATATTTTTTATTTTTATTTTCTTTAGATCTGGATCTATCTGGGGCTCAGTATTGAGTTATTGTCCCTGCTCCGTCCCATGAGGAGTGGGAAGGGTTTAGTGTCACCTGTGACACTTCAGCACACTGAGGATGCCTAAAGTGCGGGACAGGATAGTTCTGCTGGGGCATTATGGAATCATAGCCACGTCTACTAATTGTATTCCTGAACAGACTGCAGACTACACAGACTGTATTTCAAATATATGATGTACAATATAAAATTTATATATATATGTACAAAGTTAAGAGTTGTAATTTCAATCAGGAATCAGTTTTAGGATGAAGGCTGGGATACCAGACATCAGCTCACCTAGATTTAAACTGTATTATATGGGAGCTGGCCTGCTATCATCCCCTCTTCAGCAGAGATGCCGGCTCCACAGAGGGGATCCCGGCTTTCCAGGGATAGCCCGGATCCACAAGGGAGATCCCAGCTCCTCAGGGAGATCCCAGTTCCTGAGGGGAAATGCCGGTTCCTCAGGGGAGATATCTGTTCCATAGAGGAGATCCCAGCTCCTCAGGGGAGATGCTGGCTCCACAGAGGAGATCCCGGCTGTACAGAGGAGATCCCAGCTACACAGAGGAGATCCCGGCTCCACAGGAGGAGGAGATCCCGGCTCCACAGGAGGAGGAGATCCCGGCTCCACAGGAGGAGGAGATCCCGGCTCCACAGGAGGAGGAGATCCCGGCTCCACAGGAGGAGGAGATCCCGGCTCCCCCGCCCCGCCGCTCCCCACGGCCGCCGGGCGGCGCTCGCTCTCCGGTACCGCCCCGTCTCCTCAGACCGCCCGCCCCCGCTCTCAGCTCGGGGGATTGATTTTGTTTCTCCGCGGCTCGTTGCCATTTCGGTTTTGTTAATTCATTTCATTCGCCGTCGGTGTTTTCCCGTCGGGTTTTTATTCACGGCCCCCAGGTTTTCCATCCCATCTCCCTCCCCTCAGGGAGCCCCCAGCCGCTCCCTGGCAACGGCGTCCCGCTCGCGCCCCGCCCCGCCGCGCGAGTCTCGCGAGATGCGGGCGCTGCCGCCGCCTCCTCCNGGAGCCGGTGAGTGCGGGCGGCCGGGGGCGGCCGGCGGGCCTTTGGCACCCTTCAGCTCCCTTCAGCACTCTTCAGCCCAGCATCCCGGGATTCCTGCCGGCCGGGCCGGCGCCGGTTCCCGTGCTGCAGAGCGTTTAGGATCGGGAGGGATCCGCGGAGATCCCGCAGCCCGAGCCGCGCGCGGCCGCAGGGTGACGCGGGGCAGGTGGCAGCGGGGCGCGTCCAGGTGGGCTGGGAATGTCCCCGGAGCGGGAGGCTCCGCGGGCTCCCCGTCTGCTGCCGTGTGCTGCGGCATCCTCAGCCCCAAAGCCCCGCAGACTGATCCGCCCCGGCAGCTCCGTGTCATGAGCTGCTGAAATTCCTGGTTTTCGTCTTGTGTTGTTTATTGGTAGCACCTGCAGTCGCTGCGAGGCCTGGTGGGAGACTGTGGTGCTGCTCAGGACTGCATGACAGCCGTCGTGTAATTGCTGGACAGTCATTTACCCACTCAAACGATTTCATAATGACTTCAGTATCTTTATTAATTTTTTTCTATGTAACCATGTTTTATTTGCAGAAAATATCAGCTGTTTATGTGACAAATCTGACATTGTACAATTACTTGTTGTAATTGCCTGTCATTAGGTGGTTTTTTCTTTACAGTCACTTTTGTCTGTAGTTACTGTGTCTGCACCTTTTTCCTCTTTATCTCTGGTCCCATCCAGTGTGTCACTTGGAACCCTTTTCTTTCAGAACTTGGATCCAGCTCCATCATCATAGACCTCTCCCGGGTTTGTTCCTGTCACTTGTCTGGCTTCTTTGTCCAAAGGAGTGGTGGAGCTTTGTGTCTTTTTGTTCTTTATTGTTGGCTGCCTCTTACAAATTCGAATACATGCTTAAAATCTGGCTTCTCAGTAGCCTTTTGACTGTTGACATGGTTCTCCTGACTTCTGTTTGCCTATATTCTTCACAAATCACCTTCAGTGATTCATTTATAGAGTACTTGGCTCTGTTGTTGCTTCAGCTTTGTTGATCATTTCTCTGGAAGATGCTCTCTTCCCCACTTAGGTTTGCCAGAGAAGCCCAATGTCCCAGATTGTCCAAATTGTCAGCCTCACACTATTCAGAGTTCATAACCTAGTGGTGCACACTTGGTATCTTTTTTCGGAGCTAAAACACGTGTCTCTGCATCATCTGGTGTCAGATACCTGGAATTCCTAGAGCTTGAGCACAAGTACAGTCAAAAGGAACTGGATGGGGTTTTTTTCCCCTTTTCTTTTATCCATTGCCCTATAGTTAAGGAAGACTATTGCACTGTGTTTGGCAGGTTTGTCTGTGTGTCTTGGACTGAGTCTCTTGCAAAACATCACAGAGATTTTATTTTCTTTGCCTGTTAAGACCCAGATTGCCAAAAGCCTTTGAGTGTTGCCCTGGATTTGTAGCATTTCTGTCTCCTAACCTCATCATGCATCGTGCCTGTGCTCATTGTTGCCCTCTGTGCAGATGGTGCTGTTTGAGGCTGCTCTGGGAAGTGTTTGCAGCACGTTTGTGTTTGTGTGTTAATGCCAGGGAACCTGGGGGTTAAGGAAGGCAACAAGCTCAAGCAGCTTTCACAATCCCACACTGAATTCCTTCTTGAAGCCCATTTTTCCTTTAGGCACAATTGCATTTGAAAATGGTGAACAGCTGATGTGTGGATGACATTGTGTGTTACATTAGTAACAGATGTCATCACTGTTGAGTTTTTCTGTCACGTTGTTATAAACTGTGTGTTTTTGCAGCTTGTGTGCTTCAGGCTGGGGCTGCTTTGTCCTGTATTCATACACAAAAATCAGAACCTCATTCTGTGCCAGTTCCTTTCAGCACAGCTTTCCTTTAGCAACGTTGCTTAAATCTTGGCCTGGTGCTGTTGCTTATCAATTGAAGTGTGTCTGTCTTTAAAATTTGTATAAAAGCTAATTTAGCCTTCTTTTCAGGTGTGAAAAACTGTGTGTGTGAATTTTCTTGCTGACTGAGATGTGTTGTCACTGCTGGGTGCAGCCATGGGTACAGACCTTGCTTGTTCCTTCAGGAGATGTGGTTGCTGCTCTGGTGCCCTTCATCTCATCCCTGGTGTGATGGAGCCCTGTGCCTGCTGCTCTCTGTGTGTGCCAGAGGGCCACCAGGGCTAGGGCCAGTGGCAAGGATTGGCTTCTACTCCCTTTTCCTGCACTGAGAGCCACAGTTCTGCTTTTGAAGGGAGAAGCTGCTCCCTTCACTGGGCTTTTTACAGGTGGAGCTGGGCAGGTTTCACACAGTGAGCCTTGATACAGAGGGGGAGCTGGGAGTCATCTGCCTCTTGCTTTTTAGGCTTCCAATGTCAAATTGCTGTTTTATCATCGTGTTCCCTTTAGGAATGACAAAGTTAAAGCTTGCAGGCTAGTCACTAGATAGCTGTTGTTTATGCTGCTGGAGATAGGAATACCATCAGCTTCCTGTGACTGCTCAGGGGTTTTTTACTTTTTTATTTTTTCCCCACTTGCTCATTAAGAGAAGCTTCAATCCTGACCTGCTATGTTAATGTTGAGCCTGTATTGCAAAGGGTGTCTCTGAGCTGTGCTTTAATCAGTGTCAGTTTGATAATGTTTCAGGGATGATAATTTCTAAAGCTATTTTATGTGGCTGAATTGTGACTGATGTCTGCAGTAGTTTGCAAGAAACTCACTTGACAGGTATGGATTTCCATGGTATGTGGTGTTTGCATTATGAGCATGTGTCCTTTGAACTGTATTTCTTAATTAGGATGTAATGTCACCCTGCTTGCATTCCCAGTAAATCTGACTTGGAAGTTCCTTTTTGTTGTTGCAGCTTTTGTGCTTTGATGACTAGAGGCAGTGAACAGCAGACTGTCACCCCTTACAGAAAGTCTAAATATTTAATCTGAGTCTTGGTGTTTCTTTGTCACAGCTGCCAGGTTTTGTCCTTGCTGGTGGCTTGTGTGTTGGAGCTTCCTGATTATCCTTGTTCACCTTTGCAGTGCACTTCACTGAGGGAGCAGGTTAGAGCAGAGGAACTTCTGAAACCTGCCCTGCTTTTGGAAATGCTTCTGACCAAGGCTCAGAGCTGAGCAGATGCCTGAAGAATTACGTGTTAGTGATTTGAATGTTGCCCTCAGTACTGACAGCAGGAGCCATCAGATCTTTGCTCTCTACCTGATGAGCTGGTGGCCAGAAGACCCTTTGGCCCTCTGCCTCAAAATTGCAGGGCATTGTAATCACCTTTTCTAGTAAGACTCCAGATTTTTGCAGCTTACAAGTATTCTCAGCAATTACAGTGTGCCTGGCTGGCTGGCAATGCATTGATGTTGGTTTTGATTAGCTTCACTTCTTTCCTGAAAGATTTCCAGAGAGCATTTTCTACCCCCTGCTGGCCTGCAGTGCCTTGAAAAATGCAAGTCCTGCATTTCACACAAATGCATGTCCACTTCTGTCCAGCACCTGCTGTTGTCTGAATCTTACTTGATCTGCTCTGCAACCTTTGTGCATTTTGTCATGGCACAGAACTGAATATGCACTAAGTATTATTTAAAATAATGTGTTCAACATCTATCACAAATTGGTGTGTGATACATCCTTTCATGAGCTCTTTAAGTAGTGCTGCAAACACATGAATTACTGTATTTTGCAATGTCTGGGGTGGCTCCACCATATCGACTTTTAACTTCTCCAACCCCCTGGGTCCTTTCAATTCCCTTGTATTTCAGTAGCCTACAACTTTCATAAATTAGTGATGATTCTGGCTTCAAGTTGATGTTAGCAAATCTGAAGTGTTCTAGCTGTCTGTGCTGAAAGCTTTGAAAATTAAAGTCTGCCTCCTGATTTCCTATTATTCCCTGTGTTGATTCTCTGGAGTATTTGCTTTCTGCAGAAGGGTATGAAATCATTCTTTACACCTGGAGTATTGCTAATTAGCTAATTAGAATGTCAACCACTTTGGCCAATATGCCAGTGTTTTGTGATCTGCTGAGGGTATTTGGATTTGATTCTTTATTTCATGTGCTCTCAGTGCCTCTTTGCTTTCACCAGCGTTTCAGATGTGATTCCTTGTTTTCATGGAAGGCTTAAAACAATATTAGGGGCCAGGTACTCTTGCAGGGATTTTTTTGGTTTTTTTCTTGTACACAAGGTCAGAAAACATGCTTTGTTTATTGCCTGCAAAAAAAAAAAAACAAAAAACAAACCACTGCTGAAACATTCTTTTCTGCTGCAGGAAAAAGTGGGTTTGCAGAAGTGTTTAAAAATTAATCAGGATGACTGGTTAGTTACTTCACAGAGTTTATACAGCATTTCCTGATTGAAAAAAGAAGCTATTTTCAGCAGAGCAAAACAGAAGAGTTCCATATTTATAGTCTTAAAGGTTTGTTAAAACTTACAATTGAGAAGTACTTTTGTTTGTCATCTGCACAAAAGCGCTATCAGCAGCGGTCAAGGAGAAAAAATCGGCTGCACTGCAGCAAATTGTTTTTTAGGGAAGTGTCAATTGTTGAAATCCTGTGGAGTGGAGGAGGATGGAGGGAAGACTGTTCACAGTGTGCAAGAAGTTTCCCAAGATGTAGCTTTGGACACTTGGGATTGTTTCCCCTCTTTCCATTACTGTGCCCTGGTTCTGAGCTGGGTGCCAGCCTGGCCTTCGTCAGTGGCGCTGCTGGGGCTCCCCGCGAGCTGGGAGAAGGGAATGCTGCTCATGGGAAGCACTTCCATGTGTTTGCTCTGTCCTCCTGGGGCATCTGTTGTTTGTAAGGGCTTAAGCATGGAGCTGCAGAGCAAAGCACATGGAGGAGCTGATCCTACTCTGAACAGGCTTTTCCCTTGAAGTGTGTGTGGAATCTTCCTGTTGAATTTTCATTGTAAGAAAGGTGGGGAGGAGGCAGAGAGTGTGAGACAATTTAAGGAAGTGGCTTTAAATCAGCCTTTCAGCTGCAGTTCTCATAGAAACAGCTGCTTTTGCACATCTTCTGGGCACAAAAGCTAAATTTAAACATTGGCCCCTATGCAAAGAATCAGAACTGGCTGCTGGGTGCCTCTTTGTCCTAAGCAGCGTACCTGAGAGGGTGAGGTGCCTATAAAGCCCTTAGATGGTTTTAAAGGGAAGAGAGGGTTTGTGGAAGGAAACAGAAGCTTGTGAAGAAAGGTGTGGTGCTTTGGCAAAGCCTGGAGGGGAAGCAGGGCCCTGCAGAGGTGTCTCTGGGACATTGCTGCTCCTGGCTCGGTTCCACGTGCTGCTGTTGCCATGAGCAGCCAGGCTCGCCCTGTACCTGGCTGGAGAGGCTCCAGTAATGAACACTCTTTGTTTCAGTTCAGGATACAAAATGTCTTTATTCCTGTGGACATGGTGTTGTACCTCAGCTGGGAACAACTCCTCCTGGGTTTAGAAACAGCCTTCCTTCCTTCCCCTGTCTCTTTAATAATACTTTTTCTGTTCTGACACAGGTTGTAGGTTTCTCCTTGTTTCTCCTGATAAGTGTGTGTAGATCCTACAACCTTCTCTGTGTAATATCCTCACACTGACTGTGCTTTACTAATCTGACTTTCCAGGTAAAACACAATGAAATGCTTATCAGAGCTTTTGTCTTCTTTTTCTTTTTTTCATGAGAAAGCTGAGTATTTCCTGTAATCTTAAATGAAATGCTTTTTCCTTTTCCTGACTCTGTATGGACACCTGACCATAGAAGTCTTCCAATCAAAGAGCATTTAATTATAGAAACTGTAGCAGGGAAAAGACCCAGCCCTGTGGTGGAGATTGTATACTTTATATTAAACCTGTTTGCTTGGGTAGAACTGAACATGAAGGCAAAACTTGGATGCAGCCAGTATTTTTAAGCTTGTTCTGTTCTTCCCCTGGAATAAAAACTTTTGGGTCTAAATTTAACTAGGAGAATCTAAATTTGCCAGGAGAGCTATTCCATTTTCCATGACTTAAAGGACAGTTTATTTGAGAAGTAACTTTGTTTTAAAGAGGTCTCAGTTGCTTTGGGACCCACTTCCACACAGGAAAAGTTTCATTGAATGTAATTCAAGTCTCTTAAGAGTGGGGTGAGGTAGAGAGACACTATTTCTACAATAAGTAGTTTAGAATTATAAAGAAACATAGTAGATTTCCCATTACTTGGAAGGTTTATGTGTCTGTAATTGAACAGATGTTGTGCAGTCATCAGCTGCTCACTTGTGGCTGCTTTATCGTTTTTGTAACCAGGTCCTTGTGAATTATCCAGCTCTGTTGCCACAAGTGTCACTTAGAGGAATGATTGAACACCAGGCTTTGGAGATTGGCTGTCTCTGCTGACAGTCACAGGCTGGTTTGATCTGAGAGAATTCCAAAGGGAGCTGAACCCAGCATCAGATCCCACTTAAGGAAGGGCAGTTAGTATATCTATTTTTATGAAGTTTTTGTGAGTTTTCTGCAAAAGTCAATGAAACTGGACCACACTGAGTGTTTCTAAGGATTGCTGTTGATTCCATTTTGGAGTGAGGACTCAGATATAAATGTTAATTCTGTTTTCCTCTTGGTCAGCCATTCAAACTGTAAAACTGTTGGTCTCTGTTCTCTGCTTGGGATCTTCCTTTGAATTGACTTTATACATTTGAAAGAAAATCATATGTTTGGTCTTGTGTTTTATAACCAGTGACTTTTCTCTTTGGACACAGTGAATTTAATTGTTGCAAAACTGGAGTTGCCTGCCAGCATTTATAAAGCTGTATTTCTTGTAACAAAATACTCTTTTTAGTGCAGGTGTCAGCAAAATGTGTAAAATATTATTGTCATGCAATTTCTGCTTCGGTGTATCCTAATTTTCTGTAATCTGCATTTCAAAAAATCAAAACCTAACAACACAAAATTCTGCATGTCTGACTTTTTTTTTTCCTGTGTGGCATTACTTAAAGGTAAACACTGCTCTCTCAATGTAGGTTGTGAGTGCTGCATGTGTGCTTTTCAGAGCAGTAGTGTGAGGAAGCTGGCAGTGGAATGGCAGGACGGCCTCATCCTTATGACAGTAACTCCAGTGATCCAGAGAATTGGGATCGGAAATTGCATAATAGACCTCGTAAACTTTGTAAACATTCAAGGTAGGTGCTGTGTCCCATCCATTGCATCTCAAAAACTACACTGAAAGTCCATCCTAAAAGCTACTGTATCTGGTTGTGGCAAGTCCTGTCATAAACGTTGTCATTCTTCTTACAAGGAATGCTTGTTAATTATTTTAAAAGGTGTTTTCTGACCTGATTTGTCAGCTTCCCTAATCTGTGCTTAGATTTGTTTTGCCATGGGTTGCATTTTGGTCCTTTAAAAAAAAACAAAACATTAAAATAAACCCCACCAAAAAACCCCAAATGCCTCGTGTGCATATCAGAACACCTGTTACACCTGTTGAGTGATTAAATATATGAATTTTTGGGGGGTGCTTACTAGGAGTTACATCCCTAAAATATGTGCAGTTGTCCATGGTGAGAGCTAATAGTTGCTTGCATGCCAGTGTCACTCTCTGTAGCACTTTCTTTGTTAAGCTGTGTGTCATATCTTGCTTTTGCCTGCATCCCTCACAGTAAGAATGTTTTTTTTTAATGCTTCTTGATTTGACAAAATGATGAAATTAATTAGTGTTTTTCCAGCATACAGTGTTCAAAAATGAGCTAAGCAAAGCAGTTAGTCACCTTGCAAATGTATGAGAAGAAACATATTGCTGGAAAGATATTTAAGCATCCAAATAAGTGTGTATCTTTCAAGTACTTTGCCCTTTTGGAAGTGCTAAATATAACTGAAACATCTCTGTTAGCTAGCTAAAATTGTTAGTTATTCAAGCTTTTATCCTCAAGCAAGATGATAGGAAAAGAGCTAAGGAGCATATTCAACTCATTTCATATTTTAGTTGTATAGATGCACATAAACTAGACTCAAGTGTTGTCTGAAGTATTCTGTAGGCAATTAATATTGTGGGTTATTTTCCTGCCATTAATTCTTGAATGATTGTGAGAAATCCAAGAGGGCAGGACAAAAGAATGCAGCAGTAATTAAAAGGCTCATGAGGAGACCCATGTAATTAGAGGCAGTGAATAATGGAGTGGTTAAGGCAGGCATGAGGAGGGTGGCTGGTGCTGCTGCTCAGGGTAGGTTTGTGGGGTGGAGCTTTGTACAGCTGCTGGTTTTATTCAGGTGCTGCTCTGTGTGATGCTGCTCCCTTTCTGGGATTTCAGTGTGGCACAGCCAGGGCTGGGCAGCACCCTCTGACTGAGCCCAGCCAGCTGGTTCAGCCCTGAAGCCCCTGGGGATCTGGAATAAAAACTGAAACTGCTATGGGACAGGGATGGGGCTGTGAGAAACTGAAAAGGGCTCCTTAGCAGAGGTCTGACACAGGCAAATACCCAGCAGCTCTCCCTGTGACAGAATTCAGGGTTTAACAGCAGGCAGCCAAGGACAGGGGCCTGGTTTGTCACCTGTCAGGGACAGGGGCCTGATTTGTCACCTGTCAGGGGCCTGATTTGTCACCTGTCAAGGATGTGGCACTGCCACAGCAGGGAGAGCAGGGAACACAAGTCTCCAGCAACATCATGAGCTCTAAAGGGCTCTTGGGTGGGCAGTGGAGTTAACTGCAAGTCTGATGTCAGCAGTTCAGAATTGCCTCTAATCAATGTCTTCTCTGAAGGTTCAGAAGCTACTGAGTCTCTTCTGAGACAGGGAAAACCCAAAGGTTAAAGGATGACTTCTTGGTCAGTCACAGAAATTGTGGTGATGAGCTGTAGTCAGCAGGCAAGTTTGAAATAAAGTGTGGTAGCTGGAAGCTGCAGCTGGGTAAATCCAGCCCAGAGGAACAGGACACATGTCTGACCATGTGTGGTCTGGGGTGGATTATCTATTTTGGGGAAATGTTTCAGTAAAAAGCTGTGCAGCTTTCTGCAAAGATTATTTGATGCAGATAGGAGTTAACTCAAGGACATCCATGGCCTGGGCTTTTCAGGAAAGCTGCTGTTGATCATTTCATGCCATCTGAATTCAAGGGTCACACAAAAGGTAGGAAATCTATGCCTCAGAGATAATTGCAGCTATTGGACATATTTCTGGCAAAACACAATTTGTTTCCAATGCTGAACAGCATTTTTATGGAAACCTGACATGTATGCTAGGGATGTAGTACTCAAGCTAACATCTGATCATTTTCATGGTTTTCCTCAAATGAAGTAGTTTTGCAAATCTATGAGAATTTAAATAATAGTTTCACATTGTAACAGAATAAGGGATAAATAAGGATAAAAATTTTGTTATCTTATTCCTTTGCGATGCTTGATTACTTCAGAGAATCTAATTATTGGGAAATGGTGCACTTTATTCAAAAGCCTGAACAAAATAATTGGATTTTGTGTGGTTAAATGTAGACATAATACTATAGTTTCTGACTTAGTTGACACTTTTTCCTCCAGACAGGTGAAAGTCTGTGTGAAAAATACATATGGTGTGAGAGGGGAGAATGCATTTGGGAGCTTAAGTTGTAATAATATAACTAGAACTGTTATGTTAAAAGGTTTGAGTATGCCAGTCTTGTTTGTCTTACTCAAAATACACTTTGTTATTATCAAGAAGAGAATGCTTCTGGTTTGGAAAACATAATGGTGAAATAAGAGCTTTGTAATAAATAATCTCAACAAGGGAGTAATATAGGAGATAGATGCTTAGCTTGTCACTTCTTGATGCTTTGGAGTGTTTAATCCTCCAGCCTTAACATTCTTAAAATAGCTTAGATAATTTTCTTGACTCATAGAATACATAATCTGGGGGAGTGAGCAGCCCTGTCAGGCTTGTGTGGCAGCAGGGGAAGGCACAGGTCTGTTTGGGGCCGAGGGCATGGGACACAACTGTCCAAAGGGGAACGGACTGAATCCTCGTGCAGGTCAGCATTACATCCTGTTCTTTCTAGCTTGCTGAGTGTCCAGGTTTGTAAACCTGCCAAGCTCTACTGCTGCTTTCTCTCCTCATGTTTCTTACTTGTTCTCAGATGGGCAGTGGAATGGATAACTCAGAAGGGAGAGATGGGGAAAATAAGGACTAAAAATATAATGCATATGATCCCTGGTGCAAATCTGCAGAGCCTGTCAGGATGAATTTATATGGTGTTAAAGATGACTAAATAATCATACAAACAGCCTTGTTTATCGAAGCTATTACAGAAAATTCTTGCAGCAGCTTTTTATTTAAGTACCTGAATAAGATGAAAGAAAATGTTCAGGAACCATATGTTGTATTAATAGCGGTGAAGGTTTAAATAAATGGTCTCTGAATTCATATTTTCATTATTAGGTGTTGCTGTTCTGTACTTTTTCTTCAATTTTTCCTCAGTTACTAGTTTCCCACATGTAATTTCTCTATAGTGTTGGAGTTTTTGTTGTTGCTGGAAGATGTTAATTCTAATTCTCTTGCACCGAGTGCTTTTTCAAGAGTTGTGGTGAAAAACCTTTGGCTTAAATTTGCCTCTTCTTTAAGATTTGCCCAGGATTTAATTTTCTAATCTGCTTCTGTTTTAGTCCCTTTTGACAGTTTCTTATTTATTTGTTCATTCTGTTTAGATATTATTAGATCCAAAGTCTTGCCTGCACTACTGCATTTATGAGCAAAATGTGACTCTGCTTTGATTCTGTTGCTATGACTCTTTGAAAATCTTCAATTGCTTTTTAAATCTTGTCCATAGATGAGAAGTTATTGTGCAGGTGCTAAATGCTGGGATATTTTTTTCCCCAATATATTTTTGTCTGCTGGGAGGATGCATTTGTGGGTTGTGAATGGAAGTGCCATGTATCTCAGCACTTTGTGAAGTACATGAGGCATCCCCAGAAGAGTCCCTTTCTCATCTGTGGAAAGGTATCAGAATGTATAATCTGTTTTCCACTGTGAGACAGGTTTTATTTCTCTTCCTGTGATTTCCTGAAGATTTTCTGCAGTTGAACATTTTGCAGCATGGGGCAGGCCTGCACAAGGTCTGGCAGGAAAATAATGAGGCCTGATTTGCCATGGGCTCAGGTCATACTGTGCATCACCTGCTTTCAGTTCACTGCAAACCTGCCTGCTCCTAATTGCAGCCTGGCACTGGCAGATCAAAATCTCCTCATCTGGGCTTTGGAGGTACCAGGATGGAAAGCCCTCAGGAGAAACTGAGCTGGGCTGGGAAATGCTGCTCTTGGAATCCAGAAAAATGGGCTGCACTCAGTGGTATCTTTGAAAAACACCAGTCTGTTCATCTTTTGTAAGGTACCCAACATAAAGTGAGTGATCTTAGAGTTGTGGGGACTTTGTTTCCTCTTTGATGTCCTTCACGTCTGCAATGACAGCTTATTGACCCTGCTGAGAAGGGTAACTTAGCAACATCCAGGGCAAAAGCACACACTAAATCCTCCTGAACTGCTGCAGCACCCAAATTGCCTTTCCCAAATGTTATCAGATGTTATTTGTGGTGGTTCTTATGCTCAGAACTAGAATTTTTTTATGGACAACTTTCCATTTTTTGTACCTTTAATCTCTGAGAATGAAAACTAATGGCTACATAGAGTTTGTGTTTCGCCCCAGTTGTTTTGAATTTGAACTTCTGGAGCTGTTTTTTGATAAATGGAGATCTTTTCCAGTTCTAAGGAGGATAACAATACTCTGAGTTTCTTAGTTTGATTTTTTATTTAACATCCATGGTGAAAATGGAGTAGAGATTGGTTTATAAATAAAGACAACCAGTGTTCTATGAAGGTCTTGTGTTTGGTAGAAGTCATAAAGTGTGAATATGTTCCCTCCTAAAGGTTAAGTCCTTGCTGCTTTAAGAAATCCCTTTGGCAGCTGAGCACTCCACTCATGAGCTCCTTTCCTGAAATGGAGCTGCATTACTAAGAAGTACATTAGTCATGGTTGAGAGAACCCACTGAAGACCAGAATTATGTGAATATTAAAGAAAATTGAGGGTGGAAAGTGTTGACAGAGTTTCTGCTTTGAGCTGAGGGAAGATCCTGTGGCAGCCCCCAAATTAAGCAGTGAGATTTCTTTCTGGGGGCTTCCTTACATGGAGCCCCAAGTCAAGTGTGGCTTCAGGACTGAGTCTCTGCAAGATTTTGATGGGTGCATATCCTGTCCTGAGGGGTGGTTTTCCATCCATGGCATGTTCTTTCTACCTGATGTAGGAGTAAAGAAGAAAACACATCCTAATTCTGCTGTGGAGAAGAGACCTCATATAATGAAGCTCTCTTGCTTGCTCCATTAGAGGCAAAAAATGCCTGAGAGAGGTTTTTCCAGCATGCTTTCCATGCAGCTTATTGTAGCCCTGTCTTCCTTGGCTTATATTGAAAGGAAGCAAAAGCTTACAAGGCTAATGGTTATTCTTCCCCTGGGGCATGGAGAGGGTGCTTGTGTGAACCATCACAAGACCCTAAAACCAGGAGAAAATTCACTGGTTCGGGTAATTGAAATTATGTGAGCAGAAATCTTCCTTCCATGTGTAGAGAGCTGACTCTTCAGCCTGGAATGCTGATGTTCTCCAGCCTTTCTAATCACAAGTCTCTTGTTTTTCCTACTGACTTTCCTCTTTATTACAGCAGTCATTTGCTGAACAATCCTCGTCATTTCTTCAGCTTGCATCATGTTTTAATCTCTACCCTGTGACATCTTTCTTGATTGTTTTTTGTTGTAGGACTTACTTTTAAGCTATTCCTCGACATCTTGATTGTTATTTATTGTAGGACTTAGTTTCAAGCTATTCCTCCAGTGTACTGTGACTCCTCAAAACATTCTGCCTGCAGACATTCTAAAAAGAATCATTTAAATAAAGCTGTCTCATAGTGCCTGGCTATCCTCCCGCCAAAAAACCTTTAATACACTACTCAATCAAATTTTCTAATCTGCTTTGTTGCCCTTTGTGCTTGGTGGGGCTGGCCTCGATTACTTATTGATGTGAAAATGCGCAGTGATTTCTGATCGGTAAATGTACTGATGAGTATAATTATATCCCAACCATGTTTATTACAAAGAATAGCGCATTAAACCTGCTGGAAGAGGGGGTGCTTGTAGTTAAAAAGTGGAGATTGTGCTGTCTCGTACCTGCTCATGAGCTCAGCGCCAGGTGAATGCACTTGAAGTATTAATCCAGGCGGATTTTGCGGGAGCAGAGGGACGTGGCTGTGCCTGTCGGGCTGATCCCCGGCCCGCGGAGCGCTGCCGGGGGAAGCCGCGCTGCCCTTTGCCGGCCGGGCGGTGCCGGGGGAAGCTGCCCTTTGCCAGCCGGGGGCCGGGGGGAGCC